>OY744526.1:33040793-33268293 GCA_963556195.1 Sepiola atlantica
TATATATATATATATATATATATATATATATATATATATATATATATATATATATATATATATATATATATAATAGGATAGTGCAGTATTAGTGCAGTTCCAACGAGAGAAAAGTACATATGTAAAGGAGTAAGGCTATCAACATTTCAAAAAAGTTTTTTTCAACATTTATTTATTATTCTGTTATTTAATCATTTTATAATTTTATATAACGCGTTTCAAGCGCTGGTCCGCTATCATCAGATATGTGAATCCATTTGAAGAAATGTCTTCCGATGTTGAAAAAACCTTTTTTGAAATGTTGGTAGCCTTACTCCTTTACATACATATATATATATATATATATATATCAAGGGAGGCACGATAGCGCTCTATCCCTTAATAGACTTCAAAAACGACCTATGCTAGAAATCTCATTTCTTTGATCAGTCATAACTCAAAAACCAATAAACCAAATTATTTAAAACTTTGCACAAAATTTTCATTTGATAGGTTCTATAAGTGTGTAAAATTTCAGCATCATTAGTCAAGTCAACCCAGAGATCCAGAAAGGTCAGGAGTGATTTTGTGTTATCCGTGTGTACGTACGTACGTGTGTGCCACCCTGTATCTCATCAACTATTTGATGAATTCAGCTGATTTTTGGCAGAGATAGAGGTTCTAGGGTCTAGTTGATGGCATTTAAATTTCAGTTTACCATATACCTTAGTTTTCCAGAAAATCTTTTAAAAACTTAAAAATTACCATTTTCTTGAGGCATAGCCTTTACAAAAGTAGTGACATTCCATGATAAATGCCAGTATACTGAAATCATATGCCCTTAATAGGGTTAAGATGAAAATTCATATACACTAAATGTACAAAAGCAAGGAAATTTCCAAATTTTTACACTTTTATTGTCATTAAGAGTATGACTGCATATCAACCAAGCTATTTCATTATCACATCACTACAGTTTAAATCTCTATGCATGAGTGGATGAAGTGTGTGAGGTGCGCTGAAGAAAAATTCCTGCGGCCGCTTTAGCAAGAAATCAAAATATGAGATACAAATAGATGGTGGCAGTTGTAAGTAGCGGTTGGAGTATAAAATCATTAGGAAGTAGGAGAGGTATTACAATCAATGCGGAAGGAGTGGAAGGTGATCGTGGTCGCGGTTAGAATAAATTTAAATTATGAAGGGGGTATACGAGACATGTTTGTTGAATCTTTTTTAATTTAGCCTTGAGAAGAGAGATAGGAAGCCAAACATTGTCTGGATCGTGTGATAGAAAGATGTGGGAGGTGATATGGGCAAGGGCGAGGGGGTGATTTTATACTCCAATCGCTACTTACCACTGCCACCATCTATTCGATCTCATATTTTGATTTCTTGCTCAAGCGCCACAGGTCCTGAGCCGACTGCTAAAACATTTTGTACTTGTGTGATGTTTTCTTCAGACAAATCATCCTGAGGAAGTCTTATAATAAAGACGAAACGTTGATGAATACATAAATAATATTTTTTGGTTTTCTTTTTTCAATTTCCATTACGTCGGAAAACTTTCTTCGTTTTTTTATCATATATATATATATATATATATATATATATATATATATGAGAGAGTGAGAGGGGGAAAGAGAAGAAAGAGAAAAATATAAATAATCACTACGTTTTTTTAGTTAAAGATAATACGGTGGAAAAACATTTACTTTAACATTCCAGTATAATTGATAGATGAAATTAATATGATCGACTTTCCTGTGAGCAACGTCTTCTTCGCCTCTATAGTATACGAACTCAAAATTTTGCCGACTCAAAATTTTTAATATCTTAATGACCCATCATGTATATATAACACATTTTGAACAATTTAACTGAATACTTTGTTAATGTTACATTGTGATGGGCGTAAGTCGCAGAGTGATTACATAAGCTAGTGTTATTTTTGACATAGGCAAGTCAGTGCAGGTCGAAGTGACACGAAGGCTTGCAAAAACAAACTAGTTCTCAGAAAGAATGACGAACGGAGATTACCTATGGGGTTAAATTCAATGTATGAGGGTAAATAGGTTAACCACAAACGGATATTAGTCGACATGACGCAATGACGTCGCGGAATTGACAAGAAACAAAGGTTTGAGAATCAGTGGCTAAGCTTGACGAACGATTAATAATAGGATATAATACTTAAAATAAAATTTAAAACCGTCAAAATCTTGAGGGGTCGCCAGTGGAACCTTAAGCAAGACGGATCGCCGATAAGAATGTAGTACTTTTTTAAAAAAGTTAAAATCGCCGAAAAGAGAAATGTGGCCCTCATTCTGCCTGTCCATCCATAGCATGAACGGCGGCACCCGATGGGGGAGGGCGCAAGCCCCCTAACTTTTTTACTTGCCCCCCCCCCCACTTTACGGTCATCAATAATTAGGAGAACCCCCCACTTTTATAACTGTCCCGCCGGCCCTGCATAGTTTATATAACTAATTAGGAGTTAAGTTAGATTTTGAATCTCTCTCTCTCTCTCTCTCTCTCTCTCTCTCTCTCTCTCTCTCTCTCTCTCATGTATGAATTATTTCTCCCCAAAATAAAACTCAAAACTCTCAGTGGCCGTCTTTGGTCTCCTTTTCCGTACAAAATAAAGCTATTTATTTGTCTAGCTCCACTGATGATGATAACGGAGAGAACAAGTAACAACGCGAGGCGAGAAGCAAAGAAACAACGAAGAAACTGAGAGATTACGAGGGACCACTAGACGAAAAAATGAATGCGCGGACAAAGCCAAAAACTGGACGACAACGGAGAGATGAAATAGAAAGAAGCGACGAAAAGAAAAAGGTATTTCACGCACAATCGTAGAAGACACATTTAAGGTTGTCTCTTGACGATATAAATAAAGAAGAAAAGAACGCAATGAACGTGCGAAAGATAAGAAAAGAGAAGTGAACAGCAAATAGCACGTAAAGAACTTCCAGTAACGTAAAACATACAGGTGTTCATGGAGTCTGAGTGACAACAAGTCTCCTTAGATTTTCAGCAGTCTTCACCTCTTTCGATAACCATAGCAAATGATTTTGCCTTATCGCAATAGCCACTTACCATTGATTTCTCTGGGATTTTGGTTATTATCATTATTTGTATTCACTAGGAGTTCTCACGTAGATCATCGTCAGTGATTGCTCACCGACAATAACCAGTGGTATTTCTTAGAGTCTTAGTGACAACAAGTCTCCCCAGATTTTTCTAGTATTCTCCACCTCTTTTCGATAACTACCGCAAATAATTTTGCAGTATAGCAACAGCCGCTTACCATTGATTTCTTGCTGGTAAGAATCATTGGTCTTCTCTGGAATTTGGATGGCAATAAGCCTCCCCAAAGTCCCATCATTCTTCGCACTCTTCCAGTGAAGGTCTGGTTTGTGCTGTCCCTCCTCGGTCTTCTCATCCTCCTCGACCCTCTACAAATATTTTATGTGCTGTCCGCCTAGGCCGGCACCATTGTTTTTTTAATTTTTTTTTGGGGGGGGGGGGGACGGGGAGAAGAGAGAAAGGGGAAGGGAAGGGTGGCTTATGGTGTTTCTTACAATTTCTGTTCATTGGTTCATTTTTGCGTGGTGTCAGCTGAGGCCGGTGTAATTTATTGGGGGAGGGGAGATTATGAAGTGATGTTTCTTGCAATTTCTGATCTTTGGTTCGTGATGTGGTGTTCTTTGTGTGATTTTTTTTCTTCCTGTTGTAAATTCCATGTGACTGGTTACTCTTTGTAGCTTATGCGGGTTGGTTTCCGTATTCAAGGATTTTCCTTAAGATTTCAGCTGTTTTGATCATTACCGTCCTTTGTGTGGTTTCGATGGCCCCTTTGATTCCAATTTCTCCCAGTCTATTTTCCAGGATTTTTTGGGGATTGTTCCTAGCACTCCTACGAGTATTGGTATTATACTAACTTTCTTCATGCTCCATATTTCTCTGACTAGTTCTCTGTATTTACTTCGTTTTTCCGTCTCTTTGATCTGCACACTTTGGTCTGCTGAAACGGCGAAGTCTACGATTTAGCAAGATTTTTCCTTCTTGTCGATTATAATAACATCAGGTGTCTTTGCTTGTTTGTGTTTATCTGTTTGTATATCCATATCCCAGAGGATTTTGTGTTTTTCGTTTTTCAGTACTGTTTCTGGGTTTTATTATTATTATTATTATTATTATTATTATTATTATTATTATTATTATTATTAATTTATTTATGTATTTTTTACTTTTATTCACCCCAAACAAGGCATATTGCCACAGCAGTCAGATGTACAAAGGGGGGGGGGGCTGGGCAGCAAGATGTTTGTTCACATTACATTTCAATTTTTGTATGTTGGTACAGTTAAATAATTCTGAAAGTGGCCCAAGGAAAGAAGTTAGCAGAGTAGAAAATCTTCCAACATCTTGCGACCTCTACAGTGAAGGGATTAGATTTTTCGGCTAGTTGGGTGAATCGAGGATATTTACGTTTGGAGGAGGTACAAATACTGTGAGTATTATTTACTCATTAGTCATTTTCGCACGAGATATTACCAGTGATTGCTCACTGGAAAAAACAGGCAGTGATCCCTAGAGTACAAATGACAACAAGTCTTCCCAGATTTCCAGAACTCTCTGCTTCTTTTTATCACCATTGCAAATAACTTTGCGTTCTCACAACAGCCGTTTATCATTGAGTTTCCGTGAATACCGTCCATTGGCTTTCTTTGGAATTTTACTGACAATAAGCAATCCTCATGAATCTAGTACATTTTATTCTTGGTCTTCCCATCCTTTCATGTTCCACACAATCGCTTTCCATGGTACGAACCAATGTTTGTGCCACTGTGTGTTTCCGGAGAGAGGGAGAAGGACATCAAGTTATAGTCTGTTTTTCTTACAAATTGTCATACTTGTAGCAGTTATATGATTATGATCTTTTTTCTTTTAACGTAGAGTGAAAAGGAGATCACATTATCCAATCAGAACACTTTGCGTGGGAGGCACTTCTGCTGAACTGTCATATCCTGTTTTTCCCGTATTTTTCTCTAGTATTTTGCTCTTGTCTTGTTCCAAACCAAAACGTGACGTGCACGAGATAAGTCGCTCAATGTCATGGATGGATGCACGCACGCCGACTCAGCATGTTTTCGTATCTCTGTGTACGTCACTCTTTCAAGACCCTGCCTTTTTGTTGGTGAAACTATGTATGAATAAATTTGATTTCAAAGGTAAAAGGAGGAGTTTGTCCTTATAATGAAGCTAACGGTAACCCCTTTTTTTCTTCTTACAAAACAAAGCCTACAGGATGGAAATCTAATCAACACCTTTTTCTTATTACAATATGTTCTTCTTACAAAAGGCGACACTCTCCTTCATTCTTTACATACTTTACCTTTTTCTTATTACAATATGTTCTTCTTACAAAAGGCGACACTCTCTTTCATTCTTTACATACTTTACCTTTTTCTTATTACAATATGTTCTTCTTACAAAAGGCGACACTCTCCTTCATTCTTTACATACTTTACCTTTTTCTTATTACAATATGTTCTTCTTACAAATAGCGACACTCTCCTTCATTCTTTACATACTTTACCTTTTTCTTATTACAATATGTTCTTCTTACAAAAGGCGACACTCGCCTTCATTCTTTACATACTTTACCTTTTTCTTATTACAATATGTTCTTCTTACAAAAGGCGACACTCTCCTTCATTCTTTACATACTTTACCTTTTTCTTATTACAATATGTTCTTACAAAAGGCGACACTCTCCTTCATTCTTTACATACTTTACCTTTTTCTTATTACAATATGTTCTTCTTACAAAAGGCGACACTCGCCTTCATTCTTTACATACTTTACCTTTTTCTTATTACAATATGTTCTTCTTACAAAAGGCAAAACTCGCCTTCATTCTTTACATACTTTACCTTTTTCTTATTACAATATGTTCTTCTTACAAAAAGCGACACTCGCCTTCATTCTTTACATACTTTACCTTTTTCTTATTACAATATGTTCTTCTTACAAAAGGCGACACTCTCCTTCATTCTTTACATACTTTACCTTTTTCTTATTACAATATGTTCTTCTTACAAAAGGCGACACTCTCCTTCATTCTTTACATACTTTACCTTTTTCTTATTACAATATGTTCTTACAAAAGGCGACACTCTCCTTCATTCTTTACATACTTTACCTTTTTCTTATTACAATATGTTCTTCTTACAAAAGGCGACACTCGCCTTCATTCTTTACATACTTTACCTTTTTCTTATTACAATATGTTCTTCTTACAAAAGGCGACACTCTCCTTCATTCTTTACATACTTTACCTTTTTCTTATTACAATATGTTCTTCTTACAAAAGGCGACACTCTCCTTCATTCTTTACATACTTTACCTTTTTCTTATTACAATATGTTCTTACAAAAGGCGACACTCTCCTTCATTCTTTACATACTTTACCTTTTTCTTATTACAATATGTTCTTCTTACAAAAGGCGACACTCTCCTTCATTCTTTACATACTTTACCTTTTTCTTATTACAATATGTTCTTACAAAAGGCGACACTCTCCTTCATTCTTTACATACTTTACCTTTTTCTTATTACAATATGTTCTTCTTACAAAAGGCAACACTCGCCTTCATTCTTTACATACTTTACCTTTTTCTTATTACAATATGTTCTTCTTACAAAAAGCGACACTCGCCTTCATTCTTTACATACTTTACCTTTTTCTTATTACAATATGTTCTTCTTACAAATAGCGACACTCTCCTTCATTCTTTACATACTTTACCTTTTTCTTATTACAATATGTTCTTCTTACAAAAGGCGACACTCGCCTTCATTCTTTACATACTTTACCTTTTTCTTATTACAATATGTTCTTCTTACAAAAGGCGACACTCTCCTTCATTCTTTACATACTTTACCTTTTTCTTATTACAATATGTTCTTACAAAAGGCGACACTCTCCTTCATTCTTTACATACTTTACCTTTTTCTTATTACAATATGTTCTTCTTACAAAAGGCGACACTCGCCTTCATTCTTTACATACTTTACCTTTTTCTTATTACAATATGTTCTTCTTACAAAAGGCAAAACTCGCCTTCATTCTTTACATACTTTACCTTTTTCTTATTACAATATGTTCTTCTTACAAAAAGCGACACTCGCCTTCATTCTTTACATACTTTACCTTTTTCTTATTACAATATGTTCTTCTTACAAAAGGCGACACTCTCCTTCATTCTTTACATACTTTACCTTTTTCTTATTACAATATGTTCTTCTTACAAAAGGCGACACTCTCCTTCATTCTTTACATACTTTACCTTTTTCTTATTACAATATGTTCTTACAAAAGGCGACACTCTCCTTCATTCTTTACATACTTTACCTTTTTCTTATTACAATATGTTCTTCTTACAAAAGGCGACACTCGCCTTCATTCTTTACATACTTTACCTTTTTCTTATTACAATATGTTCTCCTTACAAAAGGCAACACTCGCCTTCATTCTTTACATACTTTACCTTTTTCTTATTACAATATGTTCTTCTTACAAAAAGCGACACTCGCCTTCATTCTTTACATACTTTACCTTTTTCTTATTACAATATGTTCTTACAAAAGGCGACACTCTCCTTCATTCTTTACATACTTTACCTTTTTCTTATTACAATATGTTCTTCTTACAAAAGGCGACACTCTCCTTCATTCTTTACATACTTTACCTTTTTCTTATTACAATATGTTCTTCTTACAAAAGGCGACACTCTCCTTCATTCTTTACATACTTTACCTTTTTCTTATTACAATATGTTCTTACAAAAGGCGACACTCTCCTTCATTCTTTACATACTTTACCTTTTTCTTATTACAATATGTTCTTCTTACAAAAGGCGACACTCGCCTTCATTCTTTACATACTTTACCTTTTTCTTATTACAATATGTTCTTCTTACAAAAGGCAACACTCGCCTTCATTCTTTAGATACTTTACCTTTTTCTTATTACAATATGTTCTTCTTACAAAAGGCGACACTCTCCTTCATTCTTTACATACTTTACCTTTTTCTTATTACAATATGTTCTTCTTACAAAAGGCGACACTCTCCTTCATTCTTTAGATACTTTACCTTTTTCTTATTACAATATGTTCTTCTTACAAAAAGCGACACTCGCCTTCATTCTTTACATACTTTACCTTTTTCTTATTACAATATGTTCTTCTTACAAAAGGCGACACTCTCCTTCATTCTTTAGATACTTTACCTTTTTCTTATTACAATATGTTCTTCTTACAAAAGGCGACACTCGCCTTCATTCTTTACATACTTTACCTTTTTCTTATTACAATATGTTCTTCTTACAAAAGGCGACACTCTCCTTCATTCTTTACATACTTTACCTTTTTCTTATTACAATATGTTCTTCTTACAAAAGGCGACACTCGCCTTCATTCTTTACATACTTTACCTTTTTCTTATTACAATATGTTCTTCTTACAAAAGGCGACACTCTCCTTCATTCTTTACATACTTTACCTTTTTCTTATTACAATATGTTCTTCTTACAAAAGGCGACACTCTCCTTCATTCTTTACATACTTTACCTTTTTCTTATTACAATATGTTCTTCTTACAAAAGGCGACACTCTCCTTCATTCTTTACATACTTTACCTCTGTAGTTTTAGTTTACTTGAGTTTCAATACTAATTTCCACTACCATTTTCTCTTCGAGTTGTGTTTTCTTTTAGTTTTATGGTTAGTTTATTTTAACTTATATATAGTCGGTTAGAGTTATTTGATTGGTTACCGGACTCTATGATTCTTCTTAGTATACCTGCTTTTTATCAGTGCCATGATTTGTATATAAGTAATCTTTTCTGATTCTAATTTTTTTCTGTTTCAGGATTGTGTTCAGGGTGTCTATAATTATTGGTACTACCATAGTTTTAATGTTCCACAGCCTGTTTACTGTAAACATGCTAGATGATGCATATTTAGTGGAGTTGCAATGCATGCAAATGACAGACCTCTGATGAGAAAAATATCTGACTCTAGATTTGACCACCCAGAAAATAAGATGCCATTTTAAAGATTGCGAGCCATTTGTGATTTCACAGAAGTTATGTCCACTCCTAATAATGGGTCCCTCTGGTCAGTAAGTTTAATTAAGATTAAACAGCCCATAATTATCAAGTGGACTTGCTGTGTGGCCTTCCCCAATATAATAAATATATTTATTTAAACTTTTTATGGCAATCGCACCAGACACGACATGAAGCCACATGATGTAAGGAGCTAAAAAGAACCAAAGATGATTATCGCAAAGACAGTAGACGCCTATTGGCCTTAGTCTTGAAAAGACCAAGGCTACAGGTACGAGGAAAACAGTCAGCAGGAAAAGAGTTCCACGAGCTCGCAGTTCTTGGAAAAACGCTACTGCAATAAGAAGCTGTATTATAATGAGGTATAAAAACAGCGAATTGGTGAAGACCACTAGACCAACAAGTCAAACGAGCTGGAACAAAGGAAGCAGAGAATAGATCAGACAATTTTGAAGAACATATGCCATATGCCATATTAATATAAATGTTATGGGACCTCACCTACGGACTACTTGAACTCTTCCACTCACCAGAAATACTGGGAGAACCTGCTTCTCAGTGTTGGGTCCACACCAGTCTGTTCGGTTTTTATGCAACGTCAGTAGCGTAGAGGCTTCGGACTGGTTAATACCAGTCGAGAATTTGTTATCGACAATCAGTCCGACAGGAACTGGGTCATTTCGGTGGCTTTTTATCTGCAGGGCTGAGGTATTTTGTCCTGAGTAGTCCTAGGAGGTGCACCCTCCAGGCCTCGCCTCCCCTCTTTGAGGTGAAGTAAGTTCATTGCTTACTGTCTGAGGCACCCTGACCGGGGAATGCCGACGGATCTACCCACAATATTTTTGCTAGGCCAGAGTACTCCTTCTTTAGGGGCACTGGCTTAACTCTCCCCTACTTTCCGTATTGCTGTGGTGGGAATCAATTAAATACTGGGTTCATACCAGCCCGCATGGTTTTTATGTAACGTCAGTTGAATAAAGACTCTGGACTAGTCAATACCAGTCGAGGATCTGTTCTCGACAATCAGTCCGGAAGGAACTGGGCCATTTCGATGGCCTTTTATCTGTCGGGCTGAGGTATTAGCCTTGGGTAGTTCTAGGAGATGCATCCTCCTAGGCCTTGCCTCCCCTCTTTGAGGTGGAGTAAGTTTATTGCTTACTGCCTGAGGCGCTTGACCGGGGAATGATTTACAGGGTCACAACAACTAGCGACGTGGGATTTAGAACTTACATCCCTACAACAACTGGCAATGAAGTACAGTAAGGATTTTCTTGAGAACCTTAAAAAGAACCCCACAACAACTGGTAACGAGGTTACAGTAACGAATTCTTGAGACACTTAAAATGGACGACACAACTGGCGACAAAGTATATCAAGGGTGTTTTGAGAACCTTAAAAAAGGACAAATGTGGAAAAATACACAGCAAATTTACCCGATGACATCCCAGTTTAAAAAAACTAGCTTTACCGGCGGATCAAAAAGAAAAAAAAATGCGTAAAAGACCAACTTATTTTCGCTCAAAGAAGAAATATCAATGATTTTTGTTATTGCTATTCCGGCACTGTGTTAATTTTTAACACAAAAGGAATACATTATATTTTCTTTTCTCTCCAAAAGAGTAAAGACCTGCCACCGAAAGAACAAAAATTAAAACCGTACTTTTATTTTTTTTTTTCTGTTGATTAAAATGCTGGCTGTAAATGCTACAGTTACGAGAAAAGCGTACTAAAAAAGTGATTTTTGTTGGTCTAAGAAAAAAGCTTTATACTCTTTATCTTTTTACAACTAAGATTACGTTTAGCAGCATAATATAAAAGAAAAAAACTTCTAAGAAGCCGTATTTTAAACATGGAAGATTTTAAAGCAACCAGAAAAACTCATGAAATTTCAAATGCAAGAATAACTAAAACAAAACACGAAGCTGAAGAAAGACTTCTGGTACAAAAAAAAGGAGAAAGTAAAGATAGACTTCTGAAACAAAAAAAGAAACGTAAGAAAGACAACTAAAAATTGAGAAAGATTTCAAAAACTTCTACTGGAACAAAAACAAAAATCCGACGAAAGGCTATAAAAATAGGACTTCTGAAACAAAATAAAAAAATCGAAGGATTACTACAAGCGATGTCGAACAGGGATTAAAGTAACTAAAACGATAATGCTTTTCGCAGAATAGCGTTTGGAGTGTAATTGACAATTTCACTTATTCCCCAGATGAGGATAAAACTTTTGCTTCATATTTCAGAAGGTATGAGGATCTACACAAAATAAATTGGGCAGACTCTAAAAAATTTCGCCTACTACTCCGAAAATTAGACACCACCGAACGTACTAAATTCGTGAACTTCATTTTACCCAGAAAACAAGCTACTTGACTTTTTCTGAAGCTGTTAATCTTTTAACAGAATTATTCAGCTCTAAGAATTCTCTGTTCCACAAACGGTGGAAGTGTTTGAATTTAGTCAAAAAAGATGGTGAACACTACGTAATGTTCGCATCAAACACTGACGATTTTAATTCGCTGAACTTTGCGCAGATAACTTTAAATGTGTAATTTTCATCAAGGGACTTGTATCAGGAAAAGACGCAGAAATAAGACGTACGGTTCTAAACAAGTTAGAAAGTGAACCAAATTTAACATTAAAGAAATAAGCCGAAGACTGGCATAGATGTATAAGACTCGAAAGACATTGAAGAGTCGGGCATTGCGCACATAAGAAAAGTACATCAGAAAACACATTTCAACTCTCTTTCAAAAACAATTCCAAACAATAAGCAGGATTATTTTCACGCTCCCACAAAAACAAGCCAACCCAATAAAAAAAAAACAGGATATACTATCGCCGAACCCCTGTTCCCGTTGTGGAGCCCTTCATTGGGTAACAGATTACCCATAACGTTTTAAAAACTGTCTTGTAATAAAGTCAGACACAAGTGTTCACATTGCAGAACGAATAGAGGAAATAAAGCTCGGGTTAAATCCACAAAAACGAACGAACAGGACGGAAGAATTATAAGAAAATATGTACAGGTAAAAATCCTGAATACAAATGTAAAATTACAAGTGGATTCTGATTCAGACGTGTCGATTATCAACATGCATACGTGGAGAAGGTTGAATAAACCGACCAGGCTAAGAACGAACCAAATAGCAAGAACGGTGACTGGTGAAAAAATAAAATTCGTATTAAAAAATACCAATAATTTATTTGGCACATACTTATTGCAGCGGTTCAACTTATAGGAGTTATCAATCAACACTTTCGGCCAGAAAATAAAAACTCTAACGCCTGGGTCAGAAAAATAAAAGAAGGAATTTGTTTCAACCATTAAAAAAACGTATGAAATGGACTCAAAATAAATTGTCTGCAGAAATTAAAACACATACGGACACAAAATTCACGCTGCAAGTAGATAACACTAAACTGAAATAAATGAAGTCAAATTATTTGGATAACTAGTTGAATGTTACAAAGAGTGAACTCATGATTCCAGAGCTGTAATCGCTAGAGTTACACCTCAAAGATTTCTTAGAACAGCTAAAGACTGAAAGATAAGTTACTTCTCTTGAAGTTGAGTGTCGAAGCAAAGAAGATAGTTTTTTTTTTCAAAGTTTAAAGATGTGCTCCAAAATCAGAAGTTGAGAATAAAAAATCTGGAGGATATCAAATCTGAATTTGATAGAGGTCCTCAGTTCTCTCAAAATTAAGGACGACTATCGGAAGACACCGACAGCACTCCCCAGGTAGATGTTATTGTTACGAGATGCGACACTTTTGACATACAGCTACCTCAAGCAGCCTCAGAATAGCGTCAATCCAAAAAAGGAAACGATACTGTGACTCGTGAAGAGGTAAGGCTTGGGAGGGGGTGTTATGGTACCTTACCTATACGGACTACTCGAACTCTTCGACTCGCCATAAATACTGGGAGCACCTGCTTCTCAGTGTTGAAACCACACCAGTCTATACTAGCAATCAAGACTGACGTACAACCACTCTTGTTCTCTGTTGTATTATACTTTTTCAATATACTTGTTTTCTCTAAACTTCGAGTTCGTGTTTTCCTTCCGGACCCGTCACAGGCCCACAACAGTCTGCAAGAAGAAGTGAAACTTGAAATTAAATTATATAGTAGAAACCTAATAAAAGGAATAAATACTTAGGCAGTTTCCCAAGAATCAGGATACTAATGACAATACACAAGATACTGTACCGAAAGGATGATACTCATCAATTCTATGTAAAAAAGAAAGAAGGTAGGAAGTACTGGTAAGTATTGAAGATTGCATGGACTACAAAAGGGACTACAAAAATACTTGACATAAAATACAGAGAGACTGATCACCACACCAAAAGATATGACAATGTGAAAAAACGGAGAGCAGTGAAACGGGAAACAAAAAGCAAGAAAGACAAAATGGGAAGAGAAGCAGCTACACAGACTATTTGTAAGACTGATCAAAGAAACTACACGAAAATCCATGGATATGGCTACAAAGCAAACGCTTGAATAAAGAAACGAGATTACTACTGACTGCTGCCCAAAAACAACGCAATCAGAACAAACTACATAAAAGTGAAGATAGACAAGACCAAGGAAAACGGTAAATATAGACTCTGTGAACAAAGAGATGAAACGGTAAACCACATCATAAGTGAATGCTGCAAAAATAATATCAAAACAAACATGATTGCGTTGAGATGGTAATCCACCAGGAACTATGCAAACGATAGCACTTTAAACCTGCAGACAAATGGTACAGGCATTGGAAAATGAAAAACAGAAAATCGTTTGAGATATGGAAATGCAAACGAAAAAATCCTGCAAGCAAGGAAGCTGGATGTGATAATAGTCAACAAGAAGGGGAAACCCGAGTGGTCCGACTGACAAGGCATCTCATAGAAATGTATAGACGTATCTCAAAATGGTATTTAAAACTTAAGATTGACAGACTGACGAAAATGCTATTTCAAACTTAAGCGTAACGACAGGCTAAGCCTTTTATAGAGATGCTTGGACGCATCTTAATTTAGATGCGTCCATTCAATCTACACGTTTAGTAGTTAAAATGTTCATTCAAATTTAAGTGTGACAGACTGACCGACAGGACCGACCAACCAATGGACAGAGCCTCTTTTTGGAGATGAAAGTTTGAAATAGTATTGAAAGCAAAGTAATAGAATTTGGTTTTAAGAGGATTTACAGAAGAAAGGCTAAAAACGGATTAAAATTTTCCTCTTAGAAAGAATGAAAATCTGTTATTTGTTGTGGCTGTGAAAAGATTGATTGAGTTTTTATATGAATTGTCAACAGCGTGGAAAAGAAAGTCTAAAAAGAAAAAATATTTCTACTTCTTCCGTGTGAAAATGGCTGATTTAATAAAGACGTCAAAGTTGATTTCACAGTAGATTTTTTTGTAGACATAATAAACAAACAGAGCGATTACTGGTCATCTGGTATCAAACATAAATACATATATTTATCTATCTATTATTATGCTAAAGTTGAATGTGTTACATAAGCAACGAGTCCAGGGGAACTCAAATATTCACACTGCCAGCCTCCCATAATACCGTCCTTCAGAAAACCAACAGTTCAAGCATTATAACTTAAAATCATACCTGCCCCCCCCCCCTCAGCGTCTCGATGTTGACGAGTCTCGTAGTGATCTTGCCTGACGGTGGACAATCTCGATCTGCAATCAAAAGTTGACACAGAAACCACAAAAATAGATGAGTCAATTAATCAATCAATTAGCACATCCTTAATAGAAGAAAGTGGATGTATTTAAAACTTTTTTTTTATATAGATGAATTAAAATTTGACAATCAGCTAAACTTGTAAAATCTCATTCTATAATTGAAAAATAAATTTTAAAAGTATTAATTCATTTGGTAAAGTTCATTTTCGAAGTTGTAAATTATTTTAATTTTACGACGCAGATTCAGTTTGCTAGTATACAATCGACGTAATGTTGCATAAACTAACAAATTCAAGGGACTCTGATACTTACGTTGCCGGCCTCCCATAATACCGTCTCTTGAGAAACCAACAGTTTAATAATTATAACTTAAAATCATACCTGGCTCTCCCTCGGCATCTCGATGTTCGCGATTCTTGTAGTGATCTTACCTGACGGTGGACAATCTTGAATTTCCATCAAAAGTCGGCACCGAAACCACAGAAGATGATGGGTCAAGTAATCACTCAAAGAATACCTTCTTAATTTAAGTATTTACTCCAAAACAACAAGAGTGCAAAGAAAGGGGGACAGAAAGAGGGAAAAATTGCTTAGTTCAAACCGATTTCCGTACATCTCAAACATGTCTTGTCACGGTGCTTATTCCATTTCAACTGACTTATTTCGCCCTCTCCATTGTCCTTAGTCAATTCCACTAAGTTTATGTTCCTATGCAGCCGATTGCTCAACGAGTCAACCGCCTGAACCCTGCTGACCCACTAGTCTATGGTGCATCCTGTTTATGTGATAAATCTCTCTACAAACATAATGATTAGTTTTTGACGTACCTTCTAATATTTAACATCAAGGTACAATGCTAATAAGCCTTATGTTAAAAATCATTATTCCAATTTTGATCAATATCCATTACATCATTTTGATTCTCAAAAATGTCTAAAATTTAAGGCTTAAGCTTAAGGGCTCTTAAGAAGAAATTCAAATTCAGGGATTTTTTCTTAATTGATGTCTACTGACTATCGATCAAATTCAATGCAAATCTGAAATACTTACATTTTTAAATGGGGTGGGGGTGGGGGTGCCTATATTATGCCCTCTAAAACCCTTTAAAATACTCCAAAGAAATTGAAATTTTGAGAATATTCATTAAATGTCTAATGCCTATTGTTAAGATTTCACAAGAATCGAAGTATCTGAATTTTCACGTAAGGCTTCCACCTCTCTTTTCCTACATTCAACTAGATATAGCCCACATTGCGAGCCCTTGCGCCTAGCAGCTGTGTTCTCAAATTCATAATGATCGGTTAATTAGTTTATGAGTGAATCTTGTACATATAAATATATAAACATATACACTTACCTAACTTTATAAAGATAGATATATATATGTGTGTGTGTGTGTGTGTGTGTGTGTGTGTGTGTGTGTGTGTGTGTGTGTGTGTGTGTGTGTGTGTGTGTGTGTGTGTGTGTGTGTGTGTGTGTGTGTGTGTGTGTGTGTGTGTAAAATCGGTCTACAAGAAAATGAAAAAAATAATGGGGAAATTTGTGAATCACTGTTTTGTCAATTAATCTTTGTCCGACACTTGATTGGACATTCAGAAGAAAAGAGGATCTCTCCATTATGATCAGGAGAGAATGATAATGGCTGCTCAAGATCAAGGCTTGATGACCAATGCCTTTAAAAAGATAAGCGGTCTCAGCAACAATAACAAATGCAGGTTCTGCCACATAGAAGTAGACAGTGTGAGCCACCTGACATCCAGTTGTAAGGTTTTCCTGGGGGATGGCTATTATACAATGCGACACAACGGAGTGTGTAAATATCTTCACTGGACTATTTATAAAAAGTTGAATATCCAGTGTAGCAGCAAGTCCTGGGAGCATATACCAGAAAGAACAGTTGGAAATAATTTATACACCATCCACTATGACTATGCAATCCCTACAGCTACATATCTAGAAAACGAAGCTGTTAAACATGACATCGTAATCTGGGACAAAAGGGAGAAAGTAGCAACCCTAGTTGAAGTCAGTGTCCCTAATGATGCAGGATTAAACAGAGCTGAAAGGGAAAAGATTACGAAATACCAAGGTCTTATGTACGACATGAAAAGAAACTGGAATCTTAGGAAAATCTCCATCATACCAGTAATTATAGGACCAACAGGACTAATGAAAAAGAATTTCAAAAGCTATCTGGCAAGTATACCCGGTGAACCGAGTGCAAGAGAAATACAAACAATTGCACTTAATGGGACGGTTAGAATCTTAAAAAGATCTCTAGACTGGAATGTCTGAAATAGCCGGTGAATGTCTGGCATCCGGTAGGATTCCCCATCTCCAGCAAAAACGGAAAGATAAGAAAAAGAAAAAAAAGAAAAAAAAAGAAAAGAAGGGGAGGACTTGAATGCCTACTAGACACCACCCTTGGGTGTCTTCGGTCTCTCTGTACAGGGGTTTGTCAGAGACTCTGACATGAGGATACTTTTTATTTGAAGTAAACTCTGACATGAGGATACTTTTTATTTGAAGTAAACTCTGACGAAATATTAATTTCTCAAGAAAAAGTGACCAAAGTAACTCTAAATCTATTTCTCAGGATTCTGTAATTAACTCATTTGGAGAATTTAGGAAGAAGCCAGAAGAAGTCACACTTGCAAGATATTTTCGAAGATAGGACAAATTCTTTACATAGTAATACGAGAAAAAGATTTGATTTTTGCTTGAAAAATTTGGAGCTATTGTCAAAGTTTCCCCTGCCACTTATGACACTCGGATCTTTCTTCTGAGCCCCACGGCTTTTATATTTGTTTGGTGTCGTTTTTTCATGTTTCTTTTTGTGTATGTAGCAACACCAGACCCAGGCTTCTTTTACCTGTGGTCAAAGGGATAGTGTTTATCTATCCCATATGTAGAACTAACAGTACCCTATCACACACATTGTACGTGTTATATGATCAGTATTTGTTTCAATGGCCTATCACGTGGAAACCAAGCGTTTCTGGTCCAATATAGAACATAATCCTGAATTTATGCCATCGATTTTCCAAACACCCTGTCTGTGTGTGTGTGGATGCGTGTGTGTGGATGCATGTGTGTGGATGCGTGTGTTATTAACACCAGTTTGGTAATTGTGAAATATATGTACCAAAATCTGAGCACTAAAATAATGTCTTCAGATTAAAATTGTCCAAGAATTTATTTCAATTATCCTTTAAAAAAAAAGTATTTAAACATCATCATCTTTTCTCAATTTCTTTCGTTATTTTTCTTTGAAACAGTTTTTCTTGCTTTGCAAAGAGTTTAATTAGTTTTTCAATTCCGTAAGAAGAACTATGGAATGTGCATTTAACCAAATAACCCATTTTCTGTGCAGCGTGTATGTTTGCCTGAAGTACACAAAATCAATTTATTTCCAAATAAAATTGATTTTTCCAACAATCTTTGCATTCCACAGTTTATAAAGCGAAAAGTGGGTTGCATGTTATAATTTTTCGTTGAATAAAATGTAATCATAAATAAAGCAAGTAGACATTATGGATTTCTTTTTTATTTCAATTTATATAACTTTTATGTTTTCAAAGAATAAAGTTATAAATAGATGTTGAGGAATTCACAAATTTTATGAATCGTTTTAAAAATAAACCTAATATATAAACTTAAGTTAGTCGGATTTTCCAAGTTTGACTTAAGTAACAATACATCTAATAAATCGCTATTTCGTTCTGACTAGCCAGTTATTTATGCAAATTATTACAACTTAAGATTTGTTAAAATTTACTTGGATTTGTATTATTTAGCTTATTCAAACTACTGTTCTCATCTTGGATGTTATTCTCACAATGTTTCAGCCGATGTAACCTTCAATCTTCTTCAGGTGTGTCTTGTCTGACTCAGGAATCTTTATGTCAAACTCGGGAATCTGTACAGAATTTCGAAAGGAGTCCTTTATTTAATCCAGTAATCTAGTAATATTCAGTTCTAAGTGACAGTTTTCTCGCAGTTGAAGGTTCAATCCTCGCTACGGGCGATACTAAGAAAACAATTACGAATTACTTAAGACTTCTACCCAATCATAGCTAGTAGAGCAAGATACAGCTACTTCATGGATTAAATGAAGTGTTCCGTTCAAAATTCCGTACAGAAATCGACAGAGACATTCATGAAAATATACTTTCTTATATACTTTCTTACGTACTTTATTATCTACTTTCTTATATATTTTCTTATCTACTTTCTTATATACTTTCTTATATACTTTATTATATACTTTCTTATCTACTTTCTTATCTACTTTCTTATCTACTTTCTTATATATTTTCTTATATACTTTCTTATATACTTTCTTATATACTTTATTATATACTTTCTTATCTACTTTCTTATCTACTTTCTTATCTACTTTCTTATATACTTTCTTATATACTTTATTATATACTTTATTATATACTTTCTGATATATTTTCTTATCTACTTTCTTATTTACTTTCTTATATACTTTCTTATATACTTTCTTATATACTTTATTATATACTTTCTTATCTACTTTCTTATCTACTTTCTTGTCTACTTTCTTATCTACTTTCTTATATACTTTCTTATATACGTTCTTATCTACTTTCTTATCTACTTTCTAATCTACTTTCTTATCTACTTTCTTATCTACTTTCTTATATACTTTCTTATCTACTTTCTTATATACTTTCTTATCTACTTTCTTATCTACTTTCTTATCTACTTTCTTATATACTTTCTTATATACTTTATTATATACTTTATTATATACTTTCTGATATACTTTCTTATCTACTTTCTTATTTACTTTCTTATATACTTTCTTATATACTTACTTATATACTTTCTTATCTACTTTCTTATATACTTTCTTATATATTTTCTTATATACTTTCTTATCGACTTTTCATATACTTTCTTATATACGTTCTTATCTACTTTCTTATCTACTTTCTTATCTACTTTCTTATCTACTTTCTTATCTACTTTCTGATCTACTTTTTTATCTACTTTCTAATCTACTTTCTTATATACTTTCTTATCTACTTTCTTATATATTTCTCATATACTTTTTTATCTACTTTCTTATCTACTTTCTTATATACTTTCTTATCTACTTTCTTATATATTTCTCATATACTTTTTTATCTACTTTCTTATCTACTTTCTTATATACTTTCTTATTTACTTTCTTATATACTTTCTTATATACTTTCTTATATACTTTTTTATCTACTTTCTTATATACTTTCTTATATATTTTCTTATATACTTTCTTATATACTTTCTAATCTACTATCTTATATACTTTCTTATATATTTTCTTATCTACTTTCTTATCTACTTTCTTTTCTATTTTCTTATCTACTTACTTATATACATTATTATCTACTTTCTTATATACTTTCTTATCTATATTTCATCTACTTTCTTAGAAGAAAGAAGATAAGAAAGTATATAAGAAAGTATATAAGAAAGTATATAAGAAAGTAGATAAGAAAATATATAAGAAAGTAGATAAGAAAGTAGATAAAAAAGCAGATAAGAAAGTAGATAAGAAAGTATATAAGAAAGTAGATAATAAAGTATATAAAAAAGTAGATAAGAAAGTAGATAAGTAAGTAGATAAGAAAGTAGATAAGAAAGTAGATATAAAAAGTAGATAAGAAAGTATATAAGAAAGTATATAAGAAAGTAGATAAGATAGTAGATAAGAAAGTATATAAGAAAGTATATAAGAAAGTATATAAGAAAGAAGATAAGAAAGTAGACAAGAAAGTATATAAGAAAGTATATCAGAAAGTAGATAAGAAAGTATATCAGAAAGTATATAAGAAAGTAGATAAGAAAGTATATAAGAAAGTAGATTAGAAAGTAGATAAGAAAGTAGATCAGAAAGTAGATAAGAAAGTAGATAAGAAAGTAGATAAGAAAGTATATAAGAAAGTATATAAGAAAGTATATAAGAAAGTAGATAAGATAGTAGATAAGAAAGTATATAAGAAAGTATATAAAAATGTATATAAGAAAGTATATAAGAATGTATATAAGAAAGTAGATAAGAAAGTATATAAGAATGTATATAAGAAAGTATATAATAAAGTAGAGAAGAATGTATATAAGTAAGTATATAAGAAAGCAGATAAGAAAGTACATAAAGAAAGTAGATAATGAAGTAGATAAGAAAGTACATAAAAAAGAAAATCTACTTTCTTATATACTTTATTATATACTTTATTATATACTTTCTTATATATTTCTCATATACTTTCTTATCTACTTTCTCATCTACTTTCTTGTCTACTTTCATATATACTTTCTTATATACTTTCTTATCTACTTTCTTACCTACTCTCTTATATACTTACTTATATACTTTGACATATACGTTCTTATCTATTTACTTATATATGTTCTTATCTACTTACTTATATACTTTCTTATCTAATTTCTTATATACTTTCTTATCTACTTTCTTATCTACTTTCTTATATAATTTATTATCTACTTACTTATCTACTTTCTTATCTTCTTTCTTATATACTTTCTTATATACTTTCTTATCTACTTTCTTATATACTTTTTTATATACTATCTCATATACTTACTTACCTACGTTCTGATATACTTTCTTATATATTTTCTTATATACTTTTTTATATACTATCTTATCTACTTTCTTATATACTTTCTCATATAGTTTCTTATATACTTTCTTATATACATTCTTATCTGCTTTCTTATATACTTTCTTATATATTTTCTTATATACTTTCTTATATACTTTCTTATCTACTTTCTTATATACTTTTTTATATACTATCTCATATACTTTCTTACCTACGTTCTGATATACTTTCTTATATATTTTCTTATATACTTTTTTATATACTATCTTATCTACTTTCTTATATACTTTCTTATATACTTTCTTATATACTTTCTTATATACATTCTTATCTGCTTTCTTATATACTTTCTTATATATTTTCTTATATACTTTCTTATATACTTTCTTATCTACTTTCTTATATACTTTTTTATATACTATCTCATATACTTTCTTACCTACGTTCTGATATACTTTCTTATATATTTTCTTATATACTTTTTTATATACTATCTTATCTACTTTCTTATCTACTTTCTTATATACTTTCTTATCTACTTTCTTATCTACTTTCTTATCTACTTTCTTATCTACTTTCTTATATATTTTTTTATATACTTTCTTATCTACTTTCTTATATACTTTATTATCTACTTTCTTATATACTTTATTATCTACTTTCTTATATACTTTCTTATCTACTTTCTTATATACTTTCTTATCTACTTTATTATATACTTTCTTATCTACTTTCTTATATACTTTCTTATCTACTATCTTATATACTTTCTTATATACTTTCTTATTTTCTTTCTTCTTAGAAAGTAGATGAAAAGTATGTAAGAAAGTATATAAGAAAGTAGATAATAATGTGTATAAGTAAGTAGATAAGAAAGTAGAAAAGAAAGTAGATAAGAAAGTAGATAAGAAAATATATAAGAAAGTATATAAGATAGTAGATAAGAAAGTAGATGAAAAGTATATAAGAAAGTATATAAGAAAGTAGATAAAAAAGTATATAAGAAAGTATATAAGAAAGTATATAAGAAAGTAAATAAGAAAGTAGATAAGAAAGTAGAAAAGAAAGTATATAAGTAAGTAGATAATAAATTCTATAAGAAAGTAGATAAGAAAGTATATAAGAAAGTAGATAAGAAAGTATATAAGAAAGTATATAAGAAAGCATATAAGAAATTATATAATGAAGTATATATGAAAGTATATAAGAACATAGATAATAAAGTATATAAGAAAGTAAATAAGAAAGTATATGAAAAAGTATATAAGAACGTAGATAAGAAAGTATATAAGAAAGTAGATAAGAAAGTAGATAAATAAGTATATAAGAAAGTAGATAAGAAAGTATATGAAAAAGTATATAAGAAAGTAGATAAGAATTATATATGAAAGTATATAAGATAGTAGATAAAAAAGTATATATAAAATATGTAAGAAAGTAGATAAGAAAGTATATACGAAAGTATATAAGGTAGTAGATAAGAAAGTATATAAGAAAGTATATAAGAAAGTATATAAGCTAATATATAAGATAGTATATAAGGAAGTAGATAAGAAAGTAGATAAGAAAGTATATAAGAAAGTTGATAAGAAAGTAGATAAGAAAGTAGATAAGAAAGTACGTAAGAAAGTAGATAAGAAAGTATATAAGAAAGTAGATAAGAAAGTAGATAAGAAAGTATATAAGAAAGTAGATAAAGAAGTATATAAGAAAATTGATAAAAAAGTATATAAGAAAGTAGATAAGAAAGTCTATAAGAAAGTAGATAAGTAAGTAGATAAAAAAGTATATAATAAAGTATATAAGAAAGTAGATAAGAAAGTAGATAAGAAAGTATATAAGAAAGTATATAAGAAAGTAGATAAGAAAGTATATAAGAAAGTATATTAGAAAGTAGATGAGAAAGTATGGTCAAGTGTAAAAATACTTAATTGACACATTATTATTTTTTTAATTTAAGATAAAATATCAGTAATAAAAATTGTTATTACTAATATTTGTTCACTTCTTTTGAATACTATCGATTGAGAATATAATATTTTAACATACTTATTTAATGTTTAGATAGTTTGTAACTTTAATTTAATGTAAGTAGGGGACCATTTCTCTATTTTCATTTAATTTTTATTCAGTGTCATATGTTTTTAAATAACTTCCTAGAAACGCAATGGTCAAACATAGCCATCCTACTTCTATTTACAAAAGTAATTCAGTAATAAAAATTTTGAGGACTCTTATCATTTTCATGATTTACGTTCGACTGTTATAAATAGCACGTAAATAGATTTAAAAATTAATTTTGATATAATCATTTATCTTTCTCTATATGAATAAATGTGAAAGTCAGCAGATATTTACACACCCATGTTAACATCAAAACGCTTTGGATAATTTTAATTCGCAAATGCTCAATATGTATGTGAAATATTCCTAAAACACTTAATAAGTAGTCATTGTACATTTCACATGCAATTGTAATGTGTTTTATTTTAATACTAGCAGGGCTACCCGGCGTTGCTCGGGGTCATAAAAACACTAAATAGAAGAAAAATCGCGTGTGTAACATCTTTATATTCAAACTTCTATTTCTTTTCCTCTCTCTATAACCGTATCTTTATCTTTCTACCTTTCTCTTCCCTGGTCGCCCCATTTCACCACTACTTTCTCCCTTTGCCTTTTGCAAAAGCTGTTTCTTTCCCACGATTCCCTTTCCGTTGCCCATGGCAAAAGTATAACATATTTCTATAAAAAGACCACCTTGTCTGCACCTTCTATATAGGTACTTATCTCCACTCTGGTGCGCATACTATATAGTACCTATCTGTGCCCCGGTGCGCATACCATATACGTATATATCGCCGCCCCCATGTCCATACTATATAAGTACCTATCGCCGCCCTGGTGTGCATACTACATAAGTACCTATCGCTGCCCCGGTGCGCATACTAAATACGTACCTACTTCCGCCCCGGTGTGCAAGCTATATACGTACCTATCGCCGCCCTGGTGCACATGCTATATATGTACCTATTGCCATCCCGGTGCGTATACTATATACGTACCTATCGCCGCCTCGGTGTGTATACAATATACGTACATATCGCCGCCCCAGTGCACATGCTATATAAATACCTATCGCCGCCCGGTGCGCATACAATATACGTACCTGTCGCTGCCCTTGTGCAGATACTATATAAGTACCTATCGCTGCCTCGGTGCGCATACTACATGAGTACCTATCGCCGCCCCGGTACGCATACTACATAAGTACCTATTGCCGCCCCGGAAGTTAAGAAGTTTTGGACAGCCTTGGACAGCAGAGGAATGAACAGTAGTTTAAATAGGATAGGGCAACTCCCCCACACTTCAAATGACTTGTTGGAGTGTCTGTCACTTTGGTGATCGTCTCATCATTAAAAGGTGTAATCTTGAATGGGCGTTACACTCACCGAATCTTATCCCCCCAGAGTTTTATCTCAAAGATAATGTCTATCAAAACAATCCCCAGTCTATTCCTGAACTGAAACCAAATCAGACCAAAAATAGAGAAATGTGTCAGAGTTATTGACAATTTTGCATGTCATTTCCAGGTGTGCTTGCAGTGCACAGGTGCACATTTGGAGCATATTGAATGGTGATAAATAAAAACTGTTCAACATTTATGACTGAAACTTGGTGGACAAGTCAGGTATAGACTGAAGTTTATCTGTACCGAATATGGTTTGATTGCAGAAGATGTTGGTTTATGGCCAGGAAATATTAACAATGTCACTAGGATTTTTCTGGCTCACCAAGGTGCATCAGTGGTTCAAGATCTAGATTCTGATTTCGGTGAAATAATTCATAATGGTGTATGTACCATCGGAAAAACTAGAAAACTAACATGCAACTGTTTTTTTCCTTTTTTAATTGTGCCAAATTGCGAACAAATATTGAACTTATGGATGGTGTAATCCTCTTTCCACAGAAGCTTTTGTTGAAAACTATGATAGAAAAAAGTCTTAATTTAATTCTGAGAATGGATTAAACAGATGGTATGAACTAAATTCTAGAATGTGCGAGCATGAATCCAGTGCAGTTCACGTTCAGAGTTTCACACAGTGGAAGGAATTCGAGATTATGGTTATATGTGTAGCAACAATTGATTAAAAGTAACAAGAGGAAATTGAAATCCAAATGAAAAAGTGGAAGGAAACCTTTTCCAGATTGGTTGATATTATTAGATTTCTAGCTAAACAGAATCTGGTTTTACGAGGCCATCAAGAAGACATGATGTTGCATAGCGCCCCCCCCCCTGCTTGGGCCGTGGCGGTTCTCGTTTTGTATACTCGTCCCGAAACGGCCGTGGCAGTTCCCGTTTAACTCGTCATTGTTAAAACATCAAAAATCATATAGTTTGCATACCTTTAAATTTCTCCCTCGTCGCGTAGAGGGTGCGTGTCGTCTACTGGTTGAACTCTTTCTTCTCTTCTGTACTGCCGTGAACATCGCCGCTACAACAAAAACTTCATGACAGACTCCGAAGACAAACAATCCTTTTAACTTTCAATTCTTTTTATTACAGGCGTTAGTTATCTATCGGCTTGGAGATATTCACTAACGTCGAGAGAGAAAGCAAATTACTGCTTTCGTAATTACTTATCAATTATTTCCTTAACCATTCGTGGATGGGGGAGGATATCTCTCGCTTGTATTTTCTTAGGGAAAAAACTCGCTTCTCACAAAGAACGAGTGACGTCACGGATCCCTCTGTTTCCCACGCAAAGGTCCACGACGTCACAGAGCCTCTCGCAGGTGCACATTGACCCTTGATCTGAGGTCATGCGGTGACCCTGTCACGTCTGTGATTTCTGACTGTGAGAACAGGCGTTATTCTGCAAGTCAAACCAACAAATTCCAACAGATACGTCCATCCCCACAGGACCATTATCCAACAATGAATCACGTGAGAAAGAAACTGATGTTGAATTTGAAGCAACGGAAAATAGAGGAAGCTTTTTAAAGCTGTTTAATTTGAAAGTAAAATATGACCCAGTTTAACGTGAGCATCTAAGACAGCAGCTGGGAAATAAGTTGCTATTTCCTATTTCTCTCCTACTATTCCGAATGAGTTTATCAAATATTGGGGGGAAAATATTGGAAGAATGTGCTCTAACGAATTTGCTGCACTTATGCCCCCCTTAACGTAAATAACCCCGACAAACCTGACAAGTTTAAAAGAAACCCTCCACCGAAACAACTATCCAGAGAGCATCACATCAGCATCAAGAAATCTTGACCAAAGACCAAAAGACACCACCTGAACACTCACAACAGTTTGTATACCATATATGAAGGGTTTGTTGGAAAAAATCCAAAGAATATGTAATCCATATGACATCAGGATAGTATTCAGGAGCGACTCAACTCTCTGAAAGCATATTGTGGGAGTCAAACCCCTTATAAAAAAATTATGACAAAGAACTGTGTGTATGCAATTCCATGTAAGTGTGGAAAAATATACAAAGGTGAGACATGTCGTCCACTAAAAGTAAGGCTAGAAGAACACCAGAAAGCCGTAATATGTGGAGATATCAAAAAGACGGGTATGGATGACCACATATGGAGGGGAAAAGGAAACCATTTACCTTCATGGGACGAAGTAAAAATTATAGACAGAGAAGAATGGTGGAGAATAAGACGACTAAAAATAGCAGCACATATGTTGGGCGACTATACAGACCTAGAATGTAATACAATATGAGAACCATTAATTATAAATAATAGATAAGGACATAAAAAAGTCTTCCTTTATATATATATATATATATATATATATATATATATATATATATATATATATATATATATATATATATATATATATATAGTAATGTATAGTAATAAGTAGTCATTTATAGTTATAAATAGTAAGACTGCACATCTAAAATACAAGAATAGGTTTAAGGCTCTCAAAATTCATACTAGAATTGTCCACGGATAAAGTACTAAGTAATATTCAGTTCTAGGTGCAGTCTTCTGAAGGTTGAAGGTTCAATCCTCAGTGTAGGCGATACTAGGAATTGCAAATTACTGAAGACGTCTACTCAATCATGGCTGACGGAATGAAAGCATGCTATCCCCGTAGATTAAATAAAAGGTTCCATTTGAAATTCCGTGCAGATTCCCAAGTTTGACAGAAAGATTCCTGAGTTCTACAAGATACACATGAAGAAGGTCGGAGTTTACATCGGCCGAAACGTTGTGAGAATAACACTCACGATAAGAACAGTAATCCAAATGATACAAATTGTACAAATTATCAATCCTTTTCTCAAAAATTCAGAAACATGAAATGATAAATCATATTTTACAAGATGCAGAGAAAACGTTTAATGATGATGATGATGATGATGATGATAATGATGATACCCGCTCACTCATACAGATATGTGTATACTTAAATATGTGCATACACATGCCCCTTACTGTTTGTGCTGTTATGAGGGGCGCTGAAGAAGACTTTTTGGAATCCTATAATAACTGGATATATATATTTTTTTAAATTTTATAAAATGTTTTTCTGGTTTAACCTTTATATGTAATATTATGAGGAGCACCGAAGAAGAGGCTTTTTAGAATCATCTAAAATATAATTTAAAATAAAATCATCCAAATCGTTTTAGAAACGATCGTACGCCAAATTTTGTTGTGTTTAAATTCTTGGAACTGATATAAATAATGTGCTAATTTTTTTTCTCAACCTACTTTATATATATATATATATATATATATATATATATATATATATATATATATATATATATATATATATATATATATATATATAATGGAGTTGTTTTCCCCTTCCAAATCAGTTAGAGTAGGCAAGAAAACTAATGCATCAAACACATCAAAAATCAACACTACCTATACAGCTTTACCTCGACCGTGTTTCCAGCAACTTACACATATTTTTACCATATAAAATTAATTCCTATTATTTATCCCATACAACTAACTCTCCTAACTTGATGCTCCAAAGAGAAGGTAGCACGCTAAATTTCTCTATGAATTATCAACTCAGACACCGTTTTGCAAATTAATTCACGAGCAAATTCGATTCACTTTCACCGATTTAGGATTTGTAAAACAGCAAATCAGCGATCAGCTTACATAGGCATGAGACAAATTTCATCCCGACCATGTCATGCTTTGCCCGAGGTTAGTCATTTACAGACATTCCATAAAAACTTTCTCCCATAAATAAATCGTTTCATTATTAACATTCAATACACAATTCACAACATAATATATATATTGTATGCATTCGAATCAAATCCATTGCCAAAACACACAATTTCATTTCGCATTTAAGACGTTGAAACCGTGCATAAATAATTTATGCTAAAATAATACTTCAATAAACGAACGATTTATTAGACATTCAACAGATATTTCAACATTTCTTTTTATTTTACAACCCTGATCGCTCTTAGCATATCATAAAATATTAAATTAAAGTAAATAAATTACATTTAACCTTTTTTAAGAGAAAAGCCCAGTAAAGACATATTCTTATGTTTAATGTTATATTTGTTTATATGATCAGGGGGTCGAGAAAGAACCTGATAGAACTGGATTATTAATTTTTTTTACTTCCCGAAAAGCAAGATACAATGTTCCTGAGGCAGGTATAACAACGCTTCCTTAACACTGTGTGCGAATGAGGAGGGAAACAAAGTGTAAAAAAAAACAAATGAGATTTATGTTGTACAGTTTTTTGTTTTATTTTTTAGTTTCTTTTCTACTGTCCCTATTTACTTTCTTTCCCACAAGAGCACAGTTAGACACAAGGTCCGTTACAAATGTGGAGAAAATCTAGCCCAATAAATACGGTCACTGGATTTACACAGAAGCGAAAATTGCATCAGTCTACATCGACAGAATAGATGAAGTGTCGAGCACAACAACTTAAAAAAACATTTCTTTCAGATTAGGCAGAAATACATTTTCATTTACATTTTATTCAAAATAAAGTGCCCCAGAATGTGTGCTTATCGAACAAAACTCAAGAAAAACAGTGCTTCTACATTTTTTGAACCAGAAAAAAAAACCAAAAAGATCAAAACAACCAGTGCTTCTACAGAATTTGAACCGGCACCGTGAGACAACCGACTTTGGCCGAACCAATCCATAGGTTATGTGTAGTTTACGGTTAGGGTAATATAAAACGCCGAAATTAAAACTCAACCACACAAATATAGTAGACATCTTTAGGAAACTAGGGCTATTTCTATTTTTTTCCAGATGTGACCTATTTGCGTTCCGTCGGCTGTTTAATTCATTCTTTTATATATAGTCTCGGAAGTTTCTCAACCATTAAAACTATATAAGGAAAAAAACAAAACATTTTAGTCCCAAGTCGTTCAGTAGAAAATCACTCAAGTAAGTCAATTTATTTTTTGTAGTTACTATATTAGTTTGCTTTCAAGAATTTACACTAGTCTTAACATTATTTAAGGGATCATCAGTTGTTTACCATAAAAAAACTGTTTCGGGAATTTAAAAACAAAGCAGTATTTTATTTCATGGCTTCGCAGCAGAGTTGATCAGACCCCACTTCCCTTAAAAGACAAAAACATAAACGTTCCGTATATTTAGATCTAAGTTTTGTTCCAGATAAATGTTTAGCTAACTTAGATTAGTTATTAATATATATATATATATATATATATATATATATATATATATATATATATATATATATATATATATATATATATATATACTAGTAAGCACCCACGTGTTGCTGAGGAATGAATAAGGTTATGTGTGTGCTAATTGCTTCCAGCTCTGGTATCCATATTATCATTTTTATTATCTTTTAATTTCTATAATTTTCAATTGTCAAGTTATGAATAACATAAAATAAAGTAAAATTTCGTCTTTGCTGTTTATGAATTTGCAGAATGTATGCAAACGTCACAATATAAATAACCCTAACAGAAAACCCTGAATTTGCTCGTGTTCACAATATAAAAAAACAGCTAGTACTATGCATTATATTCCTTTAGAATGGTGTAATGAAAACATTGGTGTCCGATAATGCGCAAGAATTTTCAGACGAAAGTCTATGACCTTAGTTACAGACACAGAATGTCTATTTTATTCAATTAAATATGCTTGACTGAACGAATGTTGTCTAATTACGCAAGATATATAACAGACATTCTTTCAGTCTTGAGAGACAATGGATACCCTCTGTAAGAGATCCTGTTCAGGGAGTCTACAGAGAAGAAAGGGTTGCATAATCTCAAACTCCGTGGCTTCAGTTAAGTGGCAAGTAGTCAAAGAATGAATGGAAACAATGCCGGAATAAGCAGAGAAAGATTGGTGTCATTTCGGGGTTCTCCTTCTCGTAGGCTAGTTGCACAACCAACAAAGCTTGAGAGTCTAGCCTACCTTACTGTTTAATCTATAACTGGAGAAAGGATAAATGGATCCATACCCTTCACAAGAGTATTAGTGAAAGTGATGCAGTAGCCCCGGCAGAAATCGAACCTGGCACATCAAACCAAAATTCACACATTTAATCACTATACAACATCATTTCCATATATATATATATATATATATATATATATATATATATATATATATATATATATATATATATATATATGTATACTTAGGCAGCAAGTCATCTTTCTGGTTTCAGGTGGCAATCCGTATAGTACTTCTCCGATAGTTCTTAATTCGGCCATTTTTTCGTCGCTTCGACTTTCGTAGTCGTCTTCAGGATTAGGGTTTTGTTTGTTTTTTTTAATTTAATTTTAATATATATATATATATATATATATATATATAAATTAATAAATGCGAAAGTTTTTTCATTAATCACTCCTATCTAATAATCAAAACGGGGAACTGTTATTTTACTCCAGAATATAAAGACTTGATATTCTGTATATATAGAGCAGATAAACGATTAAGAAAGAACCTTGCGACTGCCTAATTAGCATAATTATTTTTTAAACCGTTCATAATTAATTAACATTCGGCATTATACATTCGGAATTGCATTTGCAAATGTTTGTTATCTATATGCAATAGTTTCATCCATGTTAACAGTAATTACTCAAAGTTATTTAATAAATAAATCGGAAAAATAACTAAAACACCATCAACCAGCGCTCGCGCACGATAATACCGAAGGTCGAGCGAGGCATAAGCGAGAATAGAAAGGGGAGGGGAGAGAGAAGTGTGGCTGTCTCGCTGTCTTTCTCGCTGATCCCTTTCTATCGCCCTCTTTCTTCAGTTTTTACATTTTCCCTAAAAGATAAATAAATAACTTTTTTTATTAGTTACGATAATGTATGAACCCTCTTAGCCGTGCAGATCGTCGTGGCAATAAAAAAAAATAGATCCAAGTTCCTCTAGGCCGGGATGATGATGATGATGATGATGATGATGATGATGATGATGATGATGATGATGATGATGATGATGATGATGATGATGATGATGACGACGACGTCGCCGATCTGGTCGTCTCGTCCAGCTACAAACACACTCCCATGTTGAAACTGTTTATAGCAGCGAGCGATCACTGGGCGAACAGCAACCTGTTGGCTCTGTGGGTGCGAAAGATCATTCAAAGCAGAACAAAAGGAAAAGAACAATGTTAAACAACTCGGTCTGGGTCTTTTAGTGTACAGAAGAGTAATTGCTAATAAAATAAAAGAATTAATTTTACATTGGTCAATGGTAGGATTAATGTCCACCGTACTCGCAAATGTCTTTAGCAAGGGTTGGTTTTTTTTCACTGAGTTATTTCGCTAGTTCTCTGTGTGTGCAAATTCTTTACACAAGTGGTTGTCTAAGTCACAAACTTAACGGGCAAAGGCGATGGCTAGAATCTTCATCTAGTTTGGTTCTTCGGTGCACGCCCGGGCGTCAGTCTAACTTTGGCTCTTGCGTGAAAAAGTCATGGGACCCCGGATACTTTGTTACATCTACCCCTTTCCTTTTTCTGTGTCATTTACTCGTAATTGACATCTTCCAGACCGTCATCCCTCCCCACACACACACAGAGAACAACGCATAATGTAATCAAGCAACAAAAAAACTGCAACTAGGAAATGGAAACCAAAAGTTTTTTTTCTTCTTCTTTTTCTTTTTCCAGTCTATTAAAACATCAGGGCTACGTATGTATGGGCGTGTGCATGTGTGCATTTTGTGGTGTTTGTGTTGGAAGAGGATAATTATAAAATTAATGATCTATGCATGCAATGACGAGTTTGTCACTAGGAAATGAGGGCTCGCAACGCCCCTTACAATTACTGCACTATCTTATTCTCCTTGGAATCAATCTCTACTTCTTCACTGTTCTAACCTTAAGGTTAGGCCCTGGTATGACGCTTGCTCCTTCCAACTTCTTCTCCACAGGTTGGTCATCCATCTGGATTTCCAACAAAGGCAGCGATTCCTGCACCCGCTCGTGATCTGAATACAATGTACTCAAGGGTATCTCTTCTTCGCTCATATACTCAGTTGTCAGTGTATTCGCGTTGTCCAATTTCTCTCTACGTCTTTCCCGCGCCCTTTTTTCTGCAAAAGCTAACCCTATCATCTATGTTTAAAATTATCACAAACATCGGCCAAGCCACTATCGTACCCATGTATAATTTCCACCTTCTAACGTGAATTTTCTTTTCCTGCAATGCTTAGTCGGTCCTTCAATTTTTCCAAAGCTAATAGCTTATTACCTTCCGATTACGCAACACATCCTAACACATTATAATGCTTCCATAACTGTTCAGTGGGATCGATCGGTAATCTCAAATGATGGGGTAATTCGGCCTGTATCTGCAACAGCGCCTCTCTTAATCTACCGGGGTTATTATACTCGGCGACAAGTGTCTCAGTGATAGCGTATCCAACTGTGCACGTACATGCTCCAAGAACCTCATCAACAGCTGCACCCACTCGTCAGTGTCAACAACTGAATTTATCTTGGTACAAACCCGTCAGGTTCACGTACCTTTACTGTCATTGCGTCGACCACACAAACCACCTCTTCTCTACATTCCCGTACCTGGGAAAACAGTTCTCTCAGACCAGCACCTTCTGCTATCACTACGTTAGCCACATTGGCCGCCTCTTCTCTACATTCCCGTTCATTGCTTCTTGCGGTTTCTCATAAACCGGTGAACAAAACCCAAGCCCGTCTTCTTCCTATTTAGTTTCACTACCCTTCACTAAACTTGTCATTTTTGGGGCCACGCTGCCTTTTATTCTCTGCGGGGTGGCCTCTAGGCGTTTCTCTGGTTCCTTACCCCAGCATCAGGTGGCACACTAAAGTTCGGAATCCTAATCCCTAACCTCCGATCTCCCGCTACTGTGCACCACCGACTCCCATGTCCGAACTGACCACACCTAGTGCAGTTCGGTCCAAACGAGCTGCATGGGCGCCCATAATTTGTGGGACACTCTGCTATTCGATGCCCCTCACCCCTACAGGTCCAGCAGACTGATACCCGTCTAGCCGGAGCGGGCCTATAGTGCCCGTATTGAAGGTCCCGTGCTTTCCTTCTAGGATCGAAGTCTGCCTCCCAATCCTCCCTATTATTTCCCCTCCCCTCTATTTTTTTCTTTTCTTTTCTTTCCCTTATCCTCAACAAGTATATTTTGTTTTATTCAAACGGTCTCAAGTCTGACCACGTAACTTTCCAAATTTGAAATTTCTCTTTTTTTTCCTTTCTATCTTTTTCTCCCCCATTTCATTATTCCCAAATACCATCGGAGGGAAGGATCAAATTTTAATTCTACTTGATGAGATCTCAGCTTTTAACTGCTGTAGATCGATAACATCGACATGCCAGTGTCGCAGATTTTGTACATGCATGTTTGAATAAAAACAATCATTTATATATATATATATATATATATATATATATATATATATATATATATATATATATATATATATATATATATAATTGTTCCCACAATTGTACAAGTCTATAAGTACATTCCACAGTCGACCTTCGCTGCAGTTTGCATAGTCTATAGCAGTGATTCTCAACCGCCGTGTCTCGAAACACAAGTGTGTCGCAAGGCTCCCTCAAGTGTGTCGCGAAACTTTGTGATGAACACCTGAAAACACGGACAATGTGCATAAACCTCGATTCATGTTCTACTAATATGCCCTGAAAGAAAGAACTTAATTTCTCTAATGAATATGCACACATCAAAAGTCCACCGATCAATGGCGGTCACCAACCTTTGCACATTTCGCTCAAGGTCGATCAGTTGTCCATGAGGCGTCAGATGTGATGTGTTGTGTCTGTGGTATTGTTCCGCCTTGGTCGTGTTTGCGTGTGCGTAGTGCCAAATTTGCTGAATTAACTTTGCTGTGTTTAAGTTAATGTCATTCATTCTTAAACAATTATTAGTAAAGAGATGGAGTTAATAAGATATATTTAGTTAATAAATTATGCCAGTTATAACAGACTTTACAAATCTGCCGTTGTGGTAAGTCTGTTCGTTTATTAGTAAAGAGATGTAGCCAACTAAGTGTATCTAATTAATAAGTTATGCTAGAGACCAGACTTAGCAAATCTGTTCAGTTAAAAGTGTGGCACTTCTTTAGTTGAGTTGTGAAGCAGAATTTATTTGTTTTCAATTTTGAAGAGTTGCATTCAAGACAACGGCAGACAGTCAATCAGAAGAAAATTAGACAAACAAAACATCGGGGAAGTGTGTGTGGGGGGGGGGTTGTGTGTGTGCGCGCGCGCGCAAAAGGCTCCCGAGATACTCGACTGGCAACCGTAAAGTTTACGTTTTCTGAATTGTCTACATTTCAGACGAGAAATATCGAAAAATAGAATGGACCCTAAACGTGTGATGAGGGTCCATAAATTTGTTCGCCGTTTGGCAGATCGTTTAACAACGTTTAAGTCATTTATTTTTAGTCAGTGTTATACTCTCTTTGTTTGGCGCATTTGATAACAACGAAGGACCGAGATCTAGCGGTTGATGGTTCGATCCCCATCTACTCCCATAATTTTTTTAATTGTGACCTAAATATACATCGAAAGGGTGGCGATAGTGAGGGGGGAGACCAGGGAAGACAGAGTTATACTTTTGCCCCAGGCAGCGGAGATAGGGGCGGTGTGAGGGGAAGGAGGGCGGGGAGATGGGGTGAGGGGGAAGACAATGGGGTGAGGGAGAGGGGGAAACCGGGGAAACCGGGGAAGAGACAGCATTTGCACCGGGGAAGAGAGAGACCGTTTCACTTTTACCTGCAGAGGGGGAGGGGAAAACGTGAGGGCGAGGAGTCCCGGACAACGATGGGTGCCCCTGACAAGATTTTACTTTACATAACAATGCTTTTCTTTCAGAAAATATATTTTATTAAAATATGTTAATTTTTGGATTGTCTGCTGCTGTCTTGAATGTAACTGTTCAAAATTGAAAACAAATAAATCCTGCTTCACAAATCAACTAATAAGGTGCCAAAAGTGTTTACAAGTTGCTTACGTCGAACTCAATCGTACTACACACTCAATTTTAACCTCTAAATTACAGATGATTTTAAACAAAATTAGCTTGTGACTAATCATAACTAGAGTTGAACGCTGGTTTCTGTGCTATCCTATTTTTCAATTTATTTAGCTTAGAATCAGTGTTGTGTACGTACTTTCAAACTATTGTTTTTAGCTCGCAATATTCGAGTTAATTTAATGGTGAATTAATTAAATAAGTTTATTCAGTTTATACATCGATAGGGTGGTTCAATCCCCACCGACTTCCATTATTTTTTTAATGGTGACCTAAATATACATCGAAAGGGTGGCGATTGGTAGAATAAAGATTATTTTCCATATATTTCAATTTTTGATTAAGTAAAAAAAAAATTGAACACTACTTAATTTTTCTGTTTGACACAGGAGGTTGACCGTTGACTTACGAATCAGTTTAACACTGCCTGTTGTTTACCGTTGTTGGTTAGAGTACGCACATGTTAATTAGTTATAAATACCCCTTTACAATGGGATACATTTGTTAAAAGAAAGGATGTTAGTGACGAGTGTGAAGTTGAAACAGGACATACGATGAAGCCTACAAAATCCAGCACAATAAAAGACAAAAGTTCGCCATAATAGAAAGCATTGTGATGATTATTTGAAGTTTGGATGACAGGAGATTTTGCTCAACCATGTCCATTATGTATAGTTTGTGGCGAATAAATGGCCAATGAATCCATGGTACCAAATAAATTACAAAGACATTTCATGACTAAACATTCTTACCTACAAGATAAAGATCTTAATTATTTTCAAAGATTGTTACAACAACAATCAAAGCAACGCAATGTTTTTTTCAGAACACAATGACCGTGTCTGAATGAGCTCAACTCGCTTCAATTGAAGTAGCTGAAATAATAGCAATGAAATCCAAATCCCATACTTTCTGAGTCAGTTATATTTCCTGCTTGCAAAAAGATGGGGAAATCAATGCTGAACAAGAAATTAGTAAAATTCCGCTTTCAAATAATACAATACACACGAGAGTTGTTGATTTATCTGAAAAAATTGAAACAAATGTTAAGAAAAATCTTGAAGGATCTAAATTTGCTTTAATAGTCGATGAATCGACCGATATCAGTAACAGTGCTCAATTGCTTGTATTTGTTTGGTTCATTGATGATGAAATAATCAATCAGTGTTTATGTTGTAAAGAAATGCCAACAACTACTAGAGGTTAGGATATTTTTCATATGATAACAGGCTATCGTAATAAAATGAATTTGACATTTTTGCATTAAAGTTTTTGCCTCACTAGCACAAAAAGAAAATCCAAATCTTGTTCATACTCATTGCTTTTTACATAGAGAAGTTTTAGTTTCAAAAGTATCATAAGAAAGATTTGAATCAAGTGTTAAATCAAGTAGTTGAAATTGTCAGTTACATTAAAAGTAGGACAAGAAAATCGAGATTATTCGAAGAATTATGCAAATCAATGGATTCTCAACATGTTTGCCTACTCATGCAAACCGACGTTCGATGGCTGTCAAAAGGGTAAAGTGTTAACTCGCATTCATGAATTACGGAAGGAATTAATATTTTTTTAATTAAGAAAAGCACGAAAGATTCTGTAAATATCTTTGATATGAATTTTGGATGGCCAAAATGGAATATTCAACGGAAATGTTTAGCCAACTTAATATCGTGAACAGTAGTATGCAAGATCGGAACGAAAATATTCTAACTTTGACAAATAAGTTGGTTGCACTCAATAAGAAAATTGTTATTTAGAAAAGCAGAGCAAAGTTGTGTGAGTTTGGTATGTTTCCTACAATGTGCACTAACTGCACTAAGGAAATGATCATGGTTGAACATCTGGCGGCGCTTGAAGAAAACATCGATCACTACTTTCCGTCGCTGAACACAGTAAAGTATGTCTGGGTACGTAATCCTTTTGTAGATGTTTCTTCTAATATTGGGTTTAATTTATGCGAAGAAGAAGAATTAGCTACCATTTCAAGTGACTGCAGTCTTAAAATAAAGCATTCTGCAGTAGATATCAACACATTTTTGGATTTCAATACAAAAGAAATTTCCCGCATTATCTGAAAAGGCAATATTAGTTCTTTTACAATTCTCTACTTCTTATTTGTGTGAATTAGGCTTTTCAACCTTGAATAATATAAAAAATAACAAGAGAAAAAGACTACGTTCCACTGAAGAAGAAGAAATGAGAGTTTGCTTATCTCACATACGACCAAATATTCAAGAAGTCATAAGAAAACAACAGCCACAGGTTTCACACAAGGTAACTGACAATTCTGGGATACTAACATAATAAACTATATCAGACAAGTCTATGTATGTATTTTTAATTTATTTTACTATTTCATTATACAATATTTAAAATTATTAGTGTGTCGCGACAGTTTCATGTATGTCGAGAGTAAAAAAGGTTGAGAAACACTGGTCTATAAACTTCCTTGGATGTGGCGTGGTGGCTCAGTGGTAAAGTACTCGCATGCCAGTGACTCGGGTTCGGATATGTTCGACTGATGAGCTCAAAGGAGGGCGGAACTCGAGTTTAGGATTTCCAGTCATGATTTGGCTGGGCTGTGGCATTGTCTGATTGTGGAAATAATTATATATATAATCTCACATTAAAAATCTAATATATATATATATATATATATATATATATATATATATATATATATATATATATATATATATATATATATACATTTACTTTTGTGTGTATGTATATATTTATGAATGTATATGTGCGTGTGTGTAAACAATGCCGGCGTCCATGTCTGGATCTATAATTATATTATTTTAGTCCCTTTATTTCTTTTCTTATTCTTTTTGGTTGTTTTTGTTTTGTTACAATGAAAGCAATTATTTTGTTTTCTTTTAACACTATTCGAAGAATTCACCCATCCTTTTCCAAGCAAAATAAGAAAATGAAAAAAAGGATTCTGAAACCTCTCAAGAGAATCTCAGCTAAAAACTGGAAATAATGGCGATATCCGTACAAGAAAACTTACAATCGTTCTCGCCTTTTGGATTGGAGCTGAACAGTGAGCGACACGTTCTTGTGAATCTCATTATCTGATATAACTGTACATGCAACATGTTGGTCTTCATTTCATAATGGGATGGGGGGGTAACTTTTTTAGCACGACTGTCGCAAAATTGCGACAAGTCTACCACCTCTAATAGCAATTTTATAATTTGAAATATAAGACACAACAGCACAAATATATACAATACATTCAGCAATTGACTAATATGTACATGAGAAAATGAAAATTTTCCATGTGCGGATGGATTGTCAACCTCATTATGAATTCAAGATGGCCGCCATCACAATATGCAAATTGATCGAAGTTTACAATTTATTTTGATTGTGCTTATATGCTACAAATGTCATATGAATTGTTTGGGAACACAATGAAAGGTTAAGCTTACAGAGTTATTTTAAAAATAGATGTAAAAAAATTATTTCCAAGCTTCTTTGATAGTTGTAGTAACTCTTTTGATGTATCCAAAAAAACAAACTCTGGTGGCTTGGAACTAGTCGAACAGGCGTAGTTTCCACAGTGTACAATAAGTAACCCCTCCTGTAGATACTAAAATGAGTTTTATTATAATACAAGTAGTAATTATTACTATACTATTGTTGGGTTAGTAAGCCGTAGAGTTAGTCTGGAATAGACTATCAACAGTTTGTAACTAATTAATTATTCACATCTCGGCATGGGAGAAAGTCAATTGTGGAGAACAGACAGTCCAACAGTAGATTCCCGCATTTTCCCTCTTCAACTTTCAGAAGCCAACTCTCAAACTTTGTTGTTTATTCTATTCTATAATTCTCACTATTGTCTAGTAAAGACTATCGTCTGCCATAGGCTTCTCCCCTTAGTAAGCCTAGAGACACCTGGAACTTGCCAACAAGTCTTAGTCTGTTTTCCTCACTTTTTTTCTCTCTCCTTCTCTTTCTGTCACTGACTTAGTCTCTCTTCTGATGCTACACTTCATCTGGTCTATCCTCGGTCAGTGAAGGAGAAATCCTACTAGACTGAAACAATTTTTAATTTTGTCCTAACCCAGGGTGCCCCTTTTTTGGGGGAAGCTGAATTTACCCCACATTAAAAACCGACCTTGTGGAGGAGGAGGGGGGGGGGGAGTTAATAGGGATTTACCTACCTTGATGGGATAAAGATTTCTAAATTGTTTTGCCGTGAACAGTAGAATTAAGTGAAACGAATCTTGTCGAGGCCAGGCTAGAGTGGATGATGTATATACCATCAGCCAAGGTGAGACTAATGTAGGCGTGAGATTTATGTTTCTCACGTGAGACTTGCACCTGAAGAACAATCATAAAAAGAGACAGTTTTTCTACTATTGTGAGCAGAAAGTTTTTGAGTCGTGTGCTGATCAGATCAAAGGTGGTGAAAAAGCTCTTAGTATATGTGTAGTCAAGTCTTGTAAAACATTGTTCCAGCATTTATGATTGTTGCCAGTTGAGAGATGCTGCTTACTTGTTTTTTTGTTTCTTTTCTTTCGATATTTCTTCAAGCTATTTTCAAGATAGAAAAGAAGGGGTTCCGGCTGATCCTCAAATTCAGTGGCACTATAACTGAGGTGCTAATTGTCGTGTAGATTGAAAAAGTTGAATTGCTTTGTAAACTTTTCGCTATCGACAAGATCAAGCGTATTCTGCTGCTATGACTGCAAACCCGTGCTCTTGCTGTATACAGGCAGCTTAGCAAAGAGCAGAGAGAAGACATAGAACAAATTAAATGGCCTCTTATGACCGTGCATGCAATGAATGCAACTAATTCATGCACGACACAAATAGATACGGGAAGCAATGCAATGCTAATTCTGATATTTTTTAAACAAATGGGTAAACCGAAATTAGATTATGTAAAAGTCAATTAAAACAAGCCACGCGTGCGTGGTCCTCCTCTGTATGTGACTCGATGTGGAGAGTGTAAAATGCAATAAATTTGGGCAATTTGGGACATTTTTTACCCCCCTTTGACCCCCCTGGGGGCGCGAACCAGAATGTTTCTGAGGTCAAGGATGCTCATTTTATATCCAGAACAATTGCCTCTACATTTTGGCCAAGTTTCAGAAAAATTGAATGGATGGATCAAACGTTCTGGGAGAAAAGGGTCATTTTTGCCATTTTGGGGGCTTTTGACCCCCTGGGGGCGCGAACTAGATTTTTTACAAGGTCAGCGATACTTATTTTCTATTAGGAACAATTGCCTCCACATTTTGGCCAAGTATCAGAGAAATTGAATGGATGGATGAAAAGTTATGGGGCAAAAAATGTCATTTTTTGCCATTTGGGGGCCTTTTGACCCCCTGGGGGGCTAACCAGATTTTCTTTCAAAAATCGGAGAATGTCACTTTCTAACCTGACCAAAGTTACAACTTCATGCAAAATTTCAGAGAAATTCAATGGATGGTTGCGGAAAAAATTCCGGACGGACGGACGCACGGACATGCCTCAAAACATAAGTCCCCGATTTTATAAATCGGGGGACCAATTAAGACAGTTTGAGGAGTTGTTAACCCTGACATAGTGATATGGAACAAGAAGGAGAGAGTAGCAACCCTAGTTGAAGTCAGTATCCCTAATGATGCTGGCTTAAACAGAGCTCAGAGGGAGAAGATAACTAAATACCAAGTACAACATGAAAAGAAACTGGAATCTTAGGAAGATCTCCATCATTCCAGTAATCATAGGAGCCACCGGGCTAATGATAAAGAATTTTAAAAACTACCTGGCAAATATACCTGGTGAACCAAGTGCAAGAGAGATCCAAACAATTGTGCTTAAAGGGACGGTTATAATCCTACAAAGATCTCTCGGTTTGAGTCTCTGAAATAGCAGGTGAATGTCTGCCATTCTTTAGGATGCTCCATTCCTAGAAAATACAAAAAAATAAGAAAATTGAAAAAACAAGGGAAATTTTAAACAAACGTCAGATTCGAAATTGTTATAATTATAGTCGTTGACAGTCAAAAAAGTTATGTGTTAATAGGAACAGACTAGATTAAAGGGTCTAATTCATGTTACGAATTCGGATAATTCTGAAAATGGAATTTTAAAATTCTAAAAATGGTAGCATTAATCTGAGTAGACAATTCAAAATATCATACTTTGAAAATTGCAGACTTCCAATTCACATACAGGTAGCTGCAAAACTTCGTAAAATGGTTGAACAAAGTATTTTGGAAAATGATCCCCCAGTCGAAGTAGAAAAACAAATGGTAAATATAATAATCTGCGGTGACTATAAACGTAAACTATAAGTTTGGTTCAGATTATAATCCCAACATTTAAAATATATTATATTCTCTAACAAAAATGAAATGCTTTAGGAAAATCGATCTAAAAACGCTTACCATCAAATTTAAATCGATGATAAATTTACGGAAATCACCACAATTAACTCCCCAATTGGACTGCTCATATAAACTCATATGTCTTATGGAGTGAAAACAACAAGTATCACCTTTCAGAAAAAAATTGAAAAAATACTGATTCATGTGAGGAATTCAGATAATTCTTAAAATGGTATTTTAAAATTCTAAAATGGTAACATTAATCTGAGTACCCATTCCAAAACCTCATACTTTGAAAATCGCAGACTTTCATGCAGGTAGTTTTGCAGGTAGCTGCAAAACTTAGTAAAATGGTTGAAAAGGGTATTTTGGAATAATTGTGAAAATATATCCAGATTATATATCTTGGGCGCAACTGATGAGGAACAACTGGAACAAAAAACAACAACCGTTTATTGAATCGACTAATTATATCTGGAATGACTGAAAGAAGGCAAATGTGTATTTCATTGCAATATATATATATATATATATATATATATATATATATATATATATATATATATCTTGGATACCAATTTCAAAGATGTGCCACCTTTTACCAATAAAAAAGAACTAGAATTCGTTTTGAAGTTTAGCTCATTTCTATAGTAAATAATTATCCAAATAGAAAGAATTAAAGGGTTTACCAAAAAAAAAAAGGTGAATGAATTTGATTGGACTAATGAACAAAAAGCAACAAATATTTTTTTAAATGCTCTTGAATTAAACCCTATTGTCTAGAATTATGAGCTCTGTAAGGATGTTACTTTAACCACAGTTGTTAATAAATATTCCATATCGGCAGTTTTATCAAGATAGATGCATATGAACTGTAGGAATTAAAAAAACAGAAAAAAAAGAAGGAAAGATGGTCTCTGTTGATGAAAACAACGTGATTGCCACTGGTACTTTGTTGCGTGGTATACTTTTCTCCGCTGACACAGTATACAATGCAACAACGTTTTTGCCACTAGATCTTTATCACATCGTAGACTTTTCTCCAACAACACCACTTTCCATGCTAATCTTGGAAACAACGTGCTTACCACTGGAATTTTATTATGTAGTATACTTTTCTCCAATAACACCGTTTTCAATACTGATCTTTATCGTTCAACGAGTACTAAAACGTCTTCTGTCAACTTCTTTTAAGTCAATTTTCATGGATGGCAAAGAACGCCGGTCATACGTGGTCGATGCATATTAATACTCTCGTTTCAACATGTACACATTTTTGGCTCTACATGTTAGGCATGTTAGGCAAAGACTCTTTTATGGCGGCAATAAGGTCATTCAAAAATATTTCCACCACAAGAATACCGCAAATAATTATGCAAATATTAAAAATGAATGGCAAGCTATCGTGTAGAGAACTAGCAGGACACGTCCATTATTATTAGGCAAAGATTTCTTGTTGAAACATTAAGATAGGACATACCTTGGTGATACCTGCTATTACTTCTAGCATTACTAACCAGCAGAGCGTTATTGCTGTCGACCAAGGGAAGAGTCTAGCAACCATGTGTGCAGTGTGATGATGTATGGAAGTGAAACCTGGCTAGTGAGACTTGAGGATATGTGTTGTATGGAGAGAAATGTTATGAGAATGGTACGATGGGTGTGTAATGTGAGTCTTAAAGACAGACTTAGAAGATGTGCAGAAGAGGAAACTGTTGGTTTGATCACATTGAAAGAATGGATGAAAGCGCTTTCGTTATTAGACGAGTTATTAGATGTAGAACAGTTGAGGCAACAGGGTCAGTTGGAAATGGAAGTCCAAAGAAAAGATGGGAGGAAGTGCTAAGTATGTATTAGAGAGAAAGAGGGATGAATTAAGACCTGGCTAGAGATAGGTTAGGTTGGAAGTTGATTTCTAAAAGCCGTCCAACACATGCCAGTATGTAAAACAGACGTTAAACCGATGATGATGATGATGATGATGATGATGATGATGATGATGATGATGATGATGATGATGACCCATTATCCATATTATGTTTTAAAAGGGGGCAAAATTTACTTGCATATTTGTTTTTTAAGTAAGACTAGCAGGAGTACCCGGCGTTGCCGGGGCTCTTCATTACACCCCCCCCCCCGCAGGCAAAAGTGTAACAATCTCTCTCTTCCCCTGTTGTCCAGGGCAAAAGCTGTCTTTTCCCTTATCGCCCCCTCATCCCCGCCCCCTCACCCCGGTCGCTCACCTCTTCCTCGCCCCACTTTCTTCCTCCCTAATAACCCCCTCTCCCCGCCCTCTATCACTCCTCTTATTCCCCCCCTCCCGGTGTAACATATTTATATTAAAAGTACTAACTCTGTCTTCTCCCCCGCCCCTTCTCTCCCCGTTGCCAGGGGCAAAAAGCTGTCTCTTCCCAGTTCGTCCCATCATCTCCGGGCCCCCTCTCCCTCGTCCACCGCGACACACACTTCACCTCTGCACGACCTCTCTCCGTTGCCCGGGACAAAAGTGTAACATATTTCTATTAAAAGTACCATCTCTGCTTTCTCTCTCCCCCTAGATGTATATTTAAGTTATCGTTAAAAAAAATTATTATAGGTCAGTGGGATTCGACCGCTCGATTTTCATTCTTTAACCATAACCGTTACACCACCGACGCTAATAATAAAAACTGTAGGAAAATAGGTCATCATGGCTTTTTTTGCAAACTGTGCATGCGCATAATGTAGAAATGACTGGAATACGAAGAAATTTGGTAACCCCCCCCCCCCCCAAAGAAGTTCTGTGTCCATTCGGCATGAAGAAATCAATGTTTTTTTCCAATCTTTCGATATTTTGCGACCGAAAGCTGGAAAATGTCAACTTTACAGCTCTGTTGAGTATTTTGGGAGCCTTTTCCAGACATACAAACATACACACATACACACAGAAATTACCCCTTTATATAATAGAAGAAGATCTAACTCGCATATTTGTTTTTTTTCTTTGTTTTTTTGTTTTTTGGGGGTTAGGTTTTACCTCGATTAGTTGTTTAGTTGTTTCGTTTTTTACAGTAAGCTTTACCTCACGTGTGACCACAGTAGGAAATCAATTGTTATTCATAAAAATAAATTACTTCTTATTTCCCCGGGCAACGCCGGGTATCTCTGCTAATACTATAATACGTAATACTTAAATAAATGCACCGATTTTCAAATATGCATGTTCATATATAGTTTTATTATGGAGACAGTTGTTACATTATAACGAGTGTGCACCGTCTGTCAAAAATGACGGAAAACGTTTATGCTTCGCCAGTGTTCACACTAATATTCCTATTCATATAAAATGACGTCTCAATCGGTAAAGTTTTAAAAAAGAAAGAAGAAAGAAAAATAAAAACGTCTCTGGAAAGTTTTAAAAAGAAAGAAAGAAACATACCAATCGGTATAGAAAGAAGAAAAAGAGGAAAAAGAAAGAAAACGTCTCATTATGAAAATAGAGTGAAGGATTTCTTTCCGCATTCATTTCAGACAGCGGAGTGGGGGGATTGTTTGACTTACTATTTGCTTTCTCCCTTCCCCATAACACTTGAAATGGTTTCGTCTGATATATTTTTACTCGCTAACTTTTGTGTGACAGGATGGATATCTCTATCTATATATGGTTAGGTATGTGTATATATTTATGTATTTGTATGTACAGGATTCAATCCTTAATTAATTAAATTTTCGAACACAGATGCTAGTCGTAAGGGTGAGTAATGTGGACTATATTTAGTTTAATTTAGTTTTATGCAAAGGAGGCAAAGAGGAAGTGGAAGCCCTTTATGAAAATTCAAATACCTCTGATATTTTTGTTTTTAATTTTAACAATAGGTATTAGACATCAATTAATAAATATTTCTCCAAATTTCAGTTTCTTTGGAGTATTTTAAAGGGTCTTAGGGGGCATAATATGGGCGCAACCTCCCATTTGGAAATTAAAATACTGCAGATTTGCATTAAATTTGATCCATAGTCATTAGATACCAATTAAGCAAAATTCCCTGAATTTCAATTTCTTCTTAAGACCCCTTTATGCTTAAGCCTTAAATTTGAGACATTTTTTTTTAATGAAAATCATGTAATGGATTTTGATCGAAATTACAATAAGGATTCTAGACATAAGGTTTAGTATCATTATATCTTGATTTTTATCGTCGTAAGGGGACATAAAAGTTGTGCAAAACTGTTCTGTTCTGTGGAATTCATTTTAGTAGTAGTAGTAGTAGTAGTAGTAGTAGTAGTAGTAGTATTGTTGTTTAAAGTAAAATAAAATTGAACTAATTATTTTTACCTTTTAATAATTTTTTATAATTTGAATATTTTAACTTAAAAACAACAACTTAATGTTTAACTTACAAATAAGAATTATCAAACAAAAAAGTTAAAAATTTAAATATTAAAATAAAGCTAAGAAAAAGTTTTTTTTAAATATTAATTTTAAAAAGATTTTTACTTGAACATTTTGATAAACAAAAAAGATTTGTTTAAAGTAAAAGTTTTAAAGTTTGTTAATTTTCTGAAACGGTCCACACCCCCTCCCCCAACATAAAATTACGAGCAATCAGTGTCCATTATTGATTTCAGTATTTCTATTTTGTATGCAAAAATCAGTGGTAAAGGATAAGTTATAACAAAGTCTATTCATGCATAAATATATCAACTTTATTTACGACTTGATAGAACAACCAAGAGTAAGGAGTTAAGAACAAAAGAGTTTTTATTTACTCCTCTCCAGGAGTTAGGCACAAGGCCAGTTTTATCTTACTCCCACAAGTAAGATGTGACTCAAGGTCGGGTCGGGAAAGTGGTGTTTGAAAAGCCAGCGCCCGAGAAGGTGAGCACTCTGGCCATTAAAAATTGCCTGGGCAGCCCCGTCGGCATTTCAACGGTAGGGGCGCCTCAAGCAGTAAGCAATAGACTTACTCCTCCCCAAAGAGGGGAGGCGAAGCCTGGGAGGGTGGACCTCCTAGAACTGTACAGGACAGACCCATAGACCGGCGTAAATCAAGCCAAGACAATACCAGTTTATGGGGTGCAGTATCCATCGGAACAGATACTACACTTTGATCTTAGCCAAAAGGCATTGTTAAGATAAAAAGAGTTCAACAGGTCTAGACGAAGAAAGCATTGTTTTTGTCCATATGTGTGTGTACTTTGGAGATTATGATGTTTGCCCCAATGTAGAAAATCTGCAGATTCTTTTCTTTTTAACACAAAGAAATTTAATTTGAATAAAATTTATTAGATAGAAAAATCATTCATTTACTTGAAATATTTGCCTGATAATTTGAACCATGTTTCATTCCATGTACGTCCATTTTATTTATACATTAAAAAAGTTTTCTCCTATTTTTTAATTGCTAACTCTTTTTATGAAAGTTGAAGACATGCGTCGCATGGAGAGAAATGATATGAGAATGAGACAATGGATGTGTAATGTGAGTCTTAAAGACACATTTAGATCTGATGATCGCTATATTTAGTAGTCTATGACTGTATCTTGTGTTGTTTGCTGAGATGCCTGTAGCTAAAGCTAGATTTAGTTCGCCTGCAAGGAATCTGTGTAATAGTTGACAACACTCTGTTGTGACTGACATAAGTTCATGTGGTAGGTTAAGTCCCTACTTGTGGCTGTGCTTGGGTTCTCGCTTATGTAGCTAATGATTTCTGATTGGTTACAGTCCGGTATCAGTAACCAATCGAGATTGAGTATTATTATAGAATTGACCAATCAGTGTTAAGTATTTAAACCAATAAACATCAAATATTTTACAGAGATTGTTTCTCTACACTGTCGTTTGTTGCTACTACTGCTGAAACAAGGGTTCCACACATTATTAAAATATTCATTTCTGGTTAAATTATCTCATAGTCAAATATAGAAATGTATTCTTCAACATATATATAACCTTTCATGTTACTCTTTGAAATCTCTGTCCAAAAATGATTGCAAGATATTCAGGTATCATGCGTACATACAGGGAATGGTGAGCATCAAGGAAATAAGAAAACACTGCCGAAATTTCCCATCGTCGTATTTACCAAGGTCCACAAATGCAGTATATCTACTATTTAAAGAAACGGATGGGTTGCATAAGATCTATTTATGGGTTGCATAAGATCAACTTGACATTTTAAAAAGTAGAAGTAAAATTTTCAAAAATATAAATAAAGTGTACGTACATGGAATAAAACATTGTTTTCCATCTTAAATTCAAATTATCGGACAAATATTTCAAGTAAAAGAATGATTTATTCTTTTTCAAATTGAATCTCATTACGTCCGCCACATTGATAAATCATAACAAACGGCTTAGCAGGGTTTCATGTTTTCAGTATTTACCAGGAAAATTTGGGTATTTTATTTTTTATTGTATTATTAATTTCTAGCTAAATGACTTTCAAGCAGGATTGGATTAACTACTATTCAAAATCAGCACGTGCTTAGAAAATCTGAAACGCAGGATGGAGGAGGGGACCACTCAGATTTTCCATCATCGTATTTACTAAGGTCCGCAAACGCAGTATCTCTACTATCTATAGAAACGGATTGGGTTACATACTATCAATTTAGAGGATCTAATAAAAGATCATCATCATCATCATCATCATCATCATCATCATCATCATCATCATCATCAGTTTAACGTCCGTTTTATATGCTAGCATATGTTGGATGGCTTTTAGAAAATTGACTTCCAAAGTAACTTATCTCTACCCAGGTCTTTATTTATTCCCCTTTCTCTCACGTCCATCCTTATCACTTTCTCCTGTGTTTTCCTTGGCCTTCCCCCGTGAAATAAACCTGCTACCTCAACCGTTCTACATCTACTAACCCAAGAACTCTCATCCATTTTTTTTCAACGAAGTCTCCTGCTCTTCACACGTCTCCCTATACTGTCCAGATTTAATCTTACTCTGAGATCATCAGATCTAAACGTGTCTTTAAGACTCATATTACACATCCATTGTCTCATTCTCATATCATTTCTCTCCATGCAACGCATGTCCTCAACCTTCACAAAAAGAGTTAGCAATTAAAAAGTAGAAGAAAACTTTTCAAATATATAAATAAAATGGACGTACATGTTTCCATCTTAAGTTCAAATTATCAGGCAAATATTTCAAGTAAATGAACGATTTTTCTATCTAATAAATTTTATTCAAATTAAATATCTTTGTATTTAAAAGAAAAGAATCTGCAGATGTTAATACATTGGGGCGAACACCATAATCTCCAAAGTTCTTCGGGGTTCAACATTACTTTATCTGAACCTACCTCTTAATCCAAGATAGAAATGTATTCTTCAACGTCCGAAGATTATATAACCTTTTATGTTCTTCTATGAAATCTCTGTCCAAAAATGTCTGCAAGATATTCAAGTATCATACGTACAGACAAGAAGGGTAAGAATCTGGTGAAATTCAAAGATATTGTGAGGAAAGTTGAAGAACGGTCAATAATGCCGACCTTAAGAGGTGGAAAATGGCAAAATGATGTAATTGACGCATTGATGGAATGGGAAAAGAATTCTTTCGATTTTAACCAAAGAAATCCTGAGTTTTCTTGTGGGGTTTCTTGACGTTATAGAAAAGTGTGCGACTCTTCATATTTTAAGGTCAACACGGGCAACATCACACATGGACTTGAAGAAGAAGAAGAAGAAGAAGAAGAAGAAGAAGAAGAAGAAGAAGAAGAAGAAGAAGAAGAAGAAGATCTCTCGTTTTATCTTTTATTCATCATGGGATTCAGTTTATTTTGCAGATGGTTGAAAGACTACCACTTGGATTTGTTTTCATCTATTAGGTGTAAAGGCATTTATATTCTTAAAAAGAAATGTTTAGACTTTAGCAAGATTACCTGGTGATGCCAAGAATAAAATAATTTCCAGGATGATCATTAACTTTTATCCGTTTATCATGTACGATTGTTAGAAACAAAGACAAAAACCATTTCCACCTTTGAAGGCATTCATGTGCTTTGCCTTTGTTTTATATTGTATACTGGTGTTGAGCTAACCGCAATCCACAAAGTAGAACATGAACAAAAAAGAGAACGAAATAATGATCAAAAAAAAAATCTCTCCCGTTTTATATTTTATTCATTACAACTTTCAGTTTCTGTCAATGTTTTGCAGATGGTTGATAGACTGCCACTTGCATTTTCTTTCATCTATTAAGATTCTAATGCATTCATATTCTTAGAAAGAAATGTTTAGACTTATTTGCAAAGTTACCCAGAATAAAATAATTTCCAGGATGATCATTAACTTTGAACGTGCTTGTAAACTATTGCATTTGTTTAATATTATGTACTAGTCTTGAACAAACCGCAGTCTATAAAGGTTTCTGAGTGACTTGACTAAATAATTTAAGTTAGGAAATATTGTTGTATATGGGAGTTGTCAGCTCGTTCTTCCCTACCCCGCCCCCACCAACCGACAGGTTTCATCACAACTCCTACTACAATTGTGGAAAGTGGCCTACCTACTACCATCATCATCATCATCATCATCATCATCATCAGTTTAACGTCCGTTTTACATGCTGCCATGTGTTAGACAGCTTTGAGAGATTGACTTCTAACCAAACCTATCTCTGACCAGGTCTTTATTCATCCCTCTTTCTCGCAAATCCACCCTTATCACTTCATCCCATGTCTTCCTTGGTCTTCGCCAGTCAAATGACCCTGCTACCTCAACTGTTCTACATCTACAAACACAACAACTCTCATTCATTCTTTCAATGTGGCCATACCATCGAAGTCTCCTGTTCTGAACACATCTCCCTATACAGTCTATCAGATCTAATCCTGTCTTTAAGACTCACATTACACATCCATCGTTTCATTCTCATATCATTTCTCTCCATGCAACGCATGTCCTCAACCCTGACTGGCCAGGATTCACTTTCGTATGTCATGACACTGCGTACACATACCTGATAGACTCTTGTTAGATCAACAAATAAAGAAGAAAACTTGTTTTCAGTTTAATTGTAATACAATATTTATGGTTAAATCACAGTTCAGTGCAGAATAAAAGTTTTAGAAATTATCGAAAAAAGTCAAACTGAGAAAATTAAAATTCTTTGTCAATAGAAAATTAAAAGTTCCAGATTGCTTTAAATTTCTTTTGGCTAGGAAGAAAGTGTAGTATCTGTTCCGATGGATACCGCATCCTATAGACCGGTGTCGTCTTGTCCTTCGGGGCTTGATTCCGCCGGTCTGTGGGTTTGTCCTGTGCAGTTCTAGGAGGTCCACCCTCCCAGGCTTCGCCTCCCCTCTTTGGGGAGGAGTAAGTTTATTGCTTACTGCCTGAGGCGCCCCTACCAGGGAAAGCCGACGGGACTGCCCAGGCAATTTTTAATGGCCAGAGTGCTCACCTTCTCGGGCGCTGGCTTTTCAAGTCCCACTTTCCCGACCCGACCTTGGGTCACATCTTACCTTGTGGAAGTAAGATAAAACTGGTCTTGTGCCTAACCTCCTGGAGAGGAGGTAAATAAATATAAACCATTTAATCATTGAAGATCTCTTCTGTTTATTACAGACCCTTTCTTACAGAAGAGACGTCGCTAGTCTTTCTCTACTCTATCGTTACAATATCTGGTTCCTCCTTTGTAAACCACTCAAAGCAAAAACTGCCTTTTTTGCTACCACAATGAAAGAAACGTTCGATTCTTCTTCCATATGCCTAGTGTCAGGCGACATTTCCATGTACGGAGGAGATTCTATACAAGGGTTCCCGTCTGTGGAACGTATTGTCACAGGGCTGCTTCCCTGCAGATTTCAACATGGTCGTCTTAAGTCCCCAGGGGTACTCAAACTTAGTTCATCCCATTAATCATCCTCAATCCTCTCATGATGTTGTTCATCTTTCAACTAGTAATCATTCTATCTCATTAACTCTTATCCTTGAGTGGCTTTTAGCCTTGATAAGTGGTGACTCATTAGTATAAAAAATCCTCTCATAATATTCTTCATCATTCAACTGACAATCAGTCCATCTCATTAACTCTTATCCTCGAGTGGCTTTTAGCCTTGATAAGTGGTGACTCATTAGTATAAAAAATCCTCTCATAATATTCTTCATCATTCAACTGACAATCAGTCCATCTCATTAACTCTTATCCTCGAGTGGCTTTTAGCCTTGATAAGTGGTGACTCATTAGTATAAAAAATCCTCTCATAATATTATTCATCATTCAACTGACAATCAGTCCATCTCATTAACTCTTATCCTCGAGTGGCTTTTAGCCTTGATAAGTGGTGACTCATTAGTATAAAAAATCCTCTCATAATATTATTCATCATTCAACTGACAATCAGTCCATCTCATTAACTCTTATCCTCGAGTGGCTTTTAGCCTTGATAAGTGGTGACTCATTAGTATAAAAAATCCTCTCATAATATTCTTCATCATTCAACTGACAATCAGTCCATCTCATTAACTCTTATCCTCGAGTGGCTTTTAGCCTTGATAAGTGGTGACTCATTAGTATAAAAAATCCTCTCATAATATTCTTCATCATTCAACTGACAATCAGTCCATCTCATTAACTCTTATCCTCGAGTGGCTTTTAGCCTTGATAAGTGGTGACTCATTAGTATAAAAAATCCTCTCATAATATTATTCATCATTCAACTGACAATCAGTCCATCTCATTAACTCTTATCCTCGAGTGGCTTTTAGCCTTGATAAGTGGTGACTCATTAGTATAAAAAATCCTCTCATAATATTATTCATCATTCAACTGACAATCAGTCCATCTCATTAACTCTTATCCTCGAGTGGCTTTTAGCCTTGATAAGTGGTGACTCATTAGTATAAAAAATCCTCTCATAATATTCTTCATCATTCAACTGACAATCCATCCATCTCCTTAACCCTTATCCTCGTGTGGCTTTTAGCCTTGATAAGTGGTGACTCATTAGTATAAAAAATCCTCTCATAATATTCTTCATCATTCAACTGACAATCAGTCCATCTCATTAACTCTTATCCTCGAGTGGCTTTTAGCCTTGATAAGTGGTGACTCATTAGTATAAAAAATCCTCTCATAATATTCTTCATCATTCAACTGACAATCAGTCCATCTCATTAACTCTTATCCTCGAGTGGCTTTTAGCCTTGATAAGTGGTGACTCATTAGTATAAAAAATCCTCTCATAATATTATTCATCATTCAACTGACAATCAGTCCATCTCATTAACTCTTATCCTCGAGTGGCCTTCATTCTTGATACGTGGTGACCCATTAAAACAAAAAAAAAGATAACTGAACTGTTTACAGATCCGTGTTTCTTTGTCCAACTTCCTTCTCCTCCTCTTTATTAAGGATATCTACTCTTTGTTCTAAGAATTTTAGAAATTTTTCTACGGTTTTGTTCAAATATTTTACTTTATGCTTTCATATTAAACTAGTCCAATATTTTTTTGTTGTTGTCAAACTGATATTTTTTTAATATATGTATGCGAGAGAGACAGCGTACAACACGCATGCCTGAACTGTACTCTTGTATGGCTGTGAGACATGGTCAATGGTGAACCGACCTCATGATCCTGGCTGCAGTCTGTCAAGTGGAGAAAATTGCCACAGTAACGTCTCAACTGGTATGACAACAACGACGGTGACGACGACGACGACGCCTACTGTCAATCATCCGAAATGCTCCAAAGTGTGTTCCACATCGATATCGATGACCCAAGGCCGTACGATAGGCCACTTAAGACATGGAGTGGACCAGTTGACCAATATCTGCTTATAGCGGGTGGCACAAGTGAAATGGCAACAGACAGAAGAAATTGGAAGTTATTCACAAAACATCTAACTTTAGTATGAGAAACAAAGACGAAAATTAAAATCAATTAATTAGAAGAAGAAGAAGAAGAAGAAGAAGAAGAAGAAGAAGAAGAAATACACATAGACTCGCACAAAACAGAAACAAAAGTAAAACTTTTTCTTTCTTTTACAAATAGATGATATATCAAAGTATCATTGACCCATACTTGGTCTCATCTCTTCTGCCGCCTCCAAAAATTGGGAAGATGCTGAAGAGACAGGGGAACTTTTAAATGACTCTGACGTCGAAATTAAACAGACCTTACGTCATATTCTACCTGAGTTGTAGGTTGGTAATACGATGATTTTAAGTTTGTCATTATTTTTATGATAAACTAGTAGGTACCCCCGGCGTTGCACAGGAATGAACTAATAACTGTGTTCTCTTGCTCACAGCCCTGAAGACTGCATTTACATTCGCATTCTTATTTTCAATTTTGAAGTTAAGTAGATGTCTGACTCTATTGTAAATCCCTAATACAAAAGTAAGCCTTTATGAAGGAGTTAATTCATGTGACTATATATATATATATGTGTGTGTATGTATACTATTTAAATGTTGAATTAAATTAAAGATAATTGAATTATCGTTTAATAATAATAATCTATCGTGATAATATAAAGCTCAATATATTGAACAGAGCAATCAATTTTAGAGATGAAAGATGAGAATAAAAAATTGTAAAGATACAATATTTATTAGAACATGTGTGTATATATATATATAACTTTATTATATATATATATATATATATATATATATATATATATATATATATATATATATATATATATATATATATTATGTATATTTTTTTTATTAATTTTATACGAAAATAAAAGTTAAAGTTTTGTGTATTTTATGTATTTTTACTTTTATGTATATATAAAATTAATAAAAAATATATATATTAACGAGAAATATGCCTTATAAAGTTAAAAGCGACTAATAATGTAATTTTCTGCATTAATATGTATCACTTAGGAAGTGAACAATCAAAAATGTAGTAAGTGAACACTGGGTTAAATAAGAATAGCAAAGTAACACACGCTATCATCACCATAAAAACAATTACATAAAATACATTATATATATATATATATATATATATATATATATATATATATATATATATATATATATATATATATATATGGGAAGAGAAGGATGAAGGTAATCCGACATGATGGTAAAATGAAAAAAGGAAAACCAAAAACTGGATGTTTTTTATGTGTACATCAACGTTTCGTCTTTATTTATAAGACTTCATCAGGATGATGATATAGGGAAAAGATATCATGCAAGCACAGATACATGTAGGGTAGACATGTTGGGAAGAAAAATAAAATGAAAAATAATGGCAGCCATCTGGTCAAATACCCCCTCCCCCTCTTCCTCCAATCTCTCTCTGCCATCCATTTTACCCCTGCTCATCCCCCACCTCTTTCTCTCATCGCCAGCCACAGTAGTCCTTGCTCCCTCCACCCTTCCCCTTTTTTCTCCCACTCATTTTCATTCTCTAACAAGTACGGACGTCCAGCAAGACGCTGCCATTATTTTTCATTTTATTTTATTTTTCTTCCCAACATGTCTACCCTACATGTATCTGTGCTTGCATGATATCTTTTCCCTATATCATCATCCTGATGAAGTCTTATAAATAAAGACGAAACGTTGATGTACACATAAAAAACATCCAGTTTTTGGTTTTCCTTTTTTTCATTTTACCATATATATATATATATATATATATATATATATATATATATATATATATAGTGTGTAGATTTCAATTTTGTGTTGAGAATCTGAATAACAGAGCTCAATGTAATTTAAACAGAGCAAAACAGAATTATAAAAAAGAAAAAACTATACACACATTAAGGTTGTATACATTATAACTTATTTCGACCCCTTAATTAGGTCTCCTCAGATGTATAAACAACCACGTTGGTTTTTTGACGTGGTTGTTTATACATCTGAGGAGACCTAATTAAGGGGTCGAAATAAGTTATAATGTATACAACCTTAATGTGTGTATAGTTTTTTCTTTTTTATAATTATATATATATATATATATATATATATATATATATATATATATATATATGTATATATATATATATATATATATATATATAGTAGAGAATGGTAGTTTGCTTGAAGCATTACTGGGTATAGTAGTAGTAAGTTTTTGAAAGGCTGTGGGCAATGCAAATTTCGGGTAAGATGTTGTTTTGTTTTCTGTTCCTTACAACTTGCATCTTACCCGGAATTTGCATTGCCCACAGCCTTTCAAAAACTTACTACTAATATATATATATACATATATATATTTATAATGTATATATATAGAATATGAAACTAAAAGTATACTTTTAGTAGATAGAACGTATAGTGAAATGGTTTAAACTCAATATACGAGATAGAGCAATTATAAAGATAAATGAAAGAAGAGGGATAAACATGTACGAATAACAAATCTATTTCAACTTCGATTGTTCAATGCAAGGTGTACTCGGTAAAAACATGTTTATTAGTCTCTCCTTAAGCCAAGGCTTTTCAAAGATTAAAATCTTATCATCGTAAGAGTGACATAGATGGATAAGTTGGCAGTGGAAAAGCCAAAATTCAAAATTTGAAAAAATATTAAGTAATGGAGAATGAGAATGTGCGTGTAAAAAAATATGGGGTCTGTCCAGTTGGTGAATGTCCGTTGATAAGGTGTCCGGTGAAAGGAGATTTACAGATGGAAAAAGGGATTTCGTGAAGGCAGCGTTGAAAATGTTCAAAAATGAAGTTAATCCAATAGAAAGTTCAATCGTAGGTGGAACGCAATTATTCGGAAGTAATTTTGAGAATTCGGGCCATTTTAAAATACTTCCGTTGACCGAGAATGAGAGTAGTTTTTCACAAGTTGAGATTGAACTGTGTAAATTTCCGACTGCCTGCGTTTAATATACAACTCAACCACACCCCATCTCTTTTCTTTCATGCACCCTTCATGATACTTTTAAAAACAATAAATCAAGTCTTCTCATTTAAAAAAAAAACTACTCCTGAGGACGACCAAGAAGGTCGAAAGCGCTAGAAAAATGGCCGAATTAAGAACAATCGGCGAAATATTATATAGACTGCTGCCTGAAACCCGAAAGATTGCTTGACATCTCGAAAACCTTACAAAGAAGTTAAGCAAACGCGAAAATTCCGTGTTGTTCAACAAAGCCTGTTTGAGTAATAACTTGCTGCCTCAATATATATATATATATATATATATGCTCTTTTAATTATTTAAAGATCACAGAGAAAATGGGTTGAAAGCTAAGTAGTAATTAAAATACTAGCGTTCAAATATAAGGGAATAGATAGAGTCCGATTTTTTTTTGTTTAAAACATTTTATCTCTCCCAAACAATTTTTTCGACCGTATTAAATCATACATTTTCCTTGTTTACCAGAAAAAAAAACAGGATATATTCAATCGGTCTCATCAGTTGGGTGTTTTTATGTCCGGGAAAAAAAGAAATTTAAATCAAAAGAAATTGTATATTTACAAAAAAATATTGTCCTTTTTCAAAATGGTTCTTTTCCAGATCACATCCAACAAATTTGGTCAAAGTTCATCTCTAAAATAATTGTTACAGCGTCAAAATAATTCATGGAGAAAACTCAGTTATTTAAGTGTTGAAAAAAAAAACAATAACACACCACCATAGTCATTATCTGTCCTTATTTCTATTTTTTTCTTGTTTAGTGTAGCGCTTTGATTTTTTTTTTTTCGATGCCATCTTATTGGAAACAAGAAACTACGTTTCTATTTCCGGTTTTTATTTCATTTATCTCTCTTTTAATTCCATAAGTATTCAATTTACCAATTCATTCATATATATAAAAACTAGCAGCAACACCCAGTGTTTTCCAGGAATGTACCCTGTGTATTCCTCCTCCCAAACCTGTAGTGGCATTTGTATTCTTCTTTCTTTCTTTCTTTTTTCATTTATGAATAATAAACCAAAACTCTGTCTTTGTTCTTTATGGAGGTTCAGCGCGAACACAGACCCCACAATATTATTGTAAAACTCCTTGATACAACATTCATACCATCATTGGATTCCTCATACAATTCTATTCATGAAAAGTTGTGTTTGATCTTGGTATAAGGGTTTTGTTTTCAATTGCATCCCCAGACAGACAGACAGACAGACAGACAGACAGACAGAGAGAAACACCACATTTATATTATACTTTGAAATTTTTCAAGAAAATTATCGCCATCTAACCATGTAGGCAGTCTGTATCTGCTACTAGTAAAGTAAACATTGCCGTTTAGACTTATTACAATCATCGGTGGGACTTGCTCGATAAACATCCTGTTACCGCAAACACATATCTGCCGCACCAATAAAGTAGAAGTTCAACTGTGGAGTCACCTTGACTGCAAGACCATTTGTAATTTTCATTATCATAAAATCGATTCAATAGAAATTACATTCCTTTGAGGAGAGTAAACTGTCAGTGGGATAGAAGTGTTAATGTCTTGTTTGTTATTCATGTGCAGAGTCAGCAGAATGGATGAATAAATTGAGTCAGTTCAAGGCTTTTTTATTGCATTAGTCTGTATCACGTGACTTTTAAGTTGAATCGTTTTAAACTATGGGTTGTCAAAATGACCTGGACCAACTTGTTCTTGCCGAGACAGACACTCAAGGAGTGAATTAAAAGTATGTGAGACCTCTATGTTTTCAACCAATACTGAACACTCTCTCTGTAAATATAGCAACTAATACTATATGTATCTATCTATCTATCTATCTCTCTCTCTCTCTATATATATATATATATATATATCCGTATAGGTGTGTTTTTGTGTGTTCTCTCTAGATAAAAAAGATTAGATAATCTACATAAAAGAGTGTATTTATGTGTAAAATTTTCCGTCGAAGACAATGGAGGTGGTCCCGAATCTCTAAGTGCCCCCTTAAGGGAGCTATAGAGGTAAAACCTCTTATAACTTCAAATATATCATATTTTGATGAAATTTAAATCATATGTGTAAAATTTTCCTGGGAAGACAATGGAAATGGTCCCGAATCTCTATGTGCTCTTCAATGTGCCAAATCTTTATGTGCTCCCTCTAAGGAAGCTATGAGGGCAGAAACCCCTTAAAACTTTAAATACGTATATGCGATTTTAATAAAATTTAAACCATATGTATAAGACACTAATTTAGAGAGTTTTCCAAAATTTCGGTTTCTTCCAACTATATTTGGGGGCGAAACGGAAGGCAGTAAAAAAAAAAGTAATATGGTGTTATGATTATAGTGAAAAAAAAGGACATAGTGTTCCTCATTAAATCCCGAGCAACGTCGGGTCTTCCTGCTAGTATATATATATATATCCAGGGCTTTACGGACCCCTCCAAAAAGGAGCGCGCTCCAGGAGCACGCTCCTTTTTGCTGGAGCGAAGGAGAGGAGGGCTCATTTTATATTCAGTAGGAGTTGAGCGAGAGCAACTCCATTTGGGACTAAAGAGCGGTGGTTTTATCGCTCCACGCTCCTCGCTCCAAAATTATTTGATTTTTTTTTAAACATTAGTTTTTTATTCAGCAATATAAAGGAAAAGTAAAGAAAGTCTCAGAGTTTACTCTTAATTATTTTTTAAAATTATATCTCTGGTAGAGAGAGGGAGGGGGCTCAGACGGAAGACGATTTAATTGTTATGTTTTTAACAATCTTTTTTTTATTGTTTTATTCGTTACCCCCCCACCCACCCCGTCGACTTGCTATCAAGCGATGAGACAGATCAAAGGCGTCATTAAAGTTGTTATTGCAGTCAGTGACTTGAGCGTTCTATTTCTTTGGAAAGATTAAAGAAAGTTGAAATACATTTGAGTTAGGGGTACGAACGATTTTGACACCATCTGAGTGCAGGTCGGGAGGGGGGCGAGAGAGAGAATTCAAAATGTTTACTAGCTGACCTGAGATAATTACTAAGGCCCTTTTAAAAAGTACACTGCTATCTTTCTGTTGAATAAAAACTCCGAAAATTAGCACTCTAGATAGGGGAGGTAAGTTGCCCAATCTCAGAGTACAGTCTACCCTACTATTTAATTCATATAACTTTGGGGAGGATATATGTGGATTCATACCGTTCCTAAGTGTATTAGTGAAAGTTATGTTGTTTTTCTTCTCTTAGACTAGATAGTCTGCTTGACTGGATAAAAGTATGTATGTATAATACACAATTTAGGGAAACTCGTCAAAGGAAAACTCGGCAACGGAAAATTCGTCAATGGAAAATTCGGCAACGGAAAACTCTGCAATTTTGGCCAAGTAGGAAAATTCGGCAATTATCGAATAAATATCGATTGAAAATAGATTTTAGAACCGTTTTACAGGAGATATACTTGTAAATACGGGACTACCCCTCCCCAGTGAAGAATATTTTTTATATTATTTTTTGGTACTTGTGCAGTTTACGAACCGGGCTATTTTTTAGATAAGATTTTCAAGTTAAATTAAATCTTTTGTTTATTAAATTGTTAGGTGAAAGTACAGAATAGTTAACAAAGCCCCCCTCACTCCATGTTCTTAATTTCTAAATAATGTTAATTTAATCCGGTTCGTAATTACGTTACGAAATTAAATGTTTGGACCGGGTTATTTTTTACATAAAATTTTCAAGTTAAATTCAATTTTTACGATATCTTCTGTTTATTAAATTGTTACGTGAAAGTACAGAATAGTTAACAAAGCACCAACCCCCATTCTCCCCATGTAAAACATCGTTGTCTAAATAATGTTATTATTTCAAGCCGGTTCGTAATCAAGTTACGAGATTAAATCCATCATAATTCATTTAGATTTCTTCGTAAACAAGTCAGCCATTTTAATTGACAAAACATCAATTACTTCGTGTGTGTGCAAAACTTGAAAGGAATTTATAAACTATCGAGTAGAAAGTCATTTAAACTGGCTTTAAATTCTTAGAAAATTTCCATGTATTTAAAAAAGCAAAATTGTTTTCTTGTTCTCAGGAAACGAAAATTTACGTATAATCCTATACTTCGTCCGACATGTTCTCCTATAACTCTCAAAATATTAGCGAGATTTTGTCAAATATTATCTTACGGTCTTACACTTAAAGTGACATCTCAACCCATATTGACGAGATCCTTTGACGCCCACCCCTATCCTTCGACCACTCATTGGCAAAATAGAACGTTTATGAAAGAAAGTACATTTTCATTATGGAGCGTTGAAAAAGAGCTGCTCCTTCTTTATAGGAGTTGGAGCAAGAGCGGCTCCTTTTTGAAAATGGGGAGCGTGAGAGGAGCCAGCTCCAATTTTGGGCGTTGGAGCAGGAGCGGGAGCAGCTCCAAAAGTAGTGGAGCGCGTAAAGCCCTGTATATATCCCTGCGTCCCCTCCTTTCAATAGATGTTCCTCTAAGACGAACTTGTTATTTTTTCCTTGAATTTTCTGTAAGATGTGCTGCTAAAGGCGCTGATGAAGTGACGTTTTGGAGTGGCTTTGTAAAAAAAAAATTTTTAATTAAAAAATAAAAAAAATAAAAAAATAAAGTATTTGCAGAACGTTTTGGAAACGACCGTACGCCATACTAGACTTGTTGATCTAATTCTTTGAACAATTGGAATGTTCTAATTCATTAAATCCTTTTATATATATATATATATATATATATATATATATATATATATATATATATATATATATATATGAGGAAGTCAGTCCGAACACTGAAATCCATAATGAAAACACCTCATCTCAAAGATACAGACAACTACTATATATATATATATATATATATATATGTATATATATATATATATATATATATATATATGTTTTCATTATGGATTTCAGTGTTCGGACTGACTTCCTCATCTTGGCTGCCATGCTCACAACGTTTCTGCCGTTCTGCCCTCCGGCCTTCATCAGGTGTCCTGTATCGAACTCGGGAACCGTCTGTCTGGACTCTCAAACCAAATCCTTTTATTGTCACGGGGATATCACGCTTGGATTCTATTTTTTGGCTCTGAGACACACTTGTTAATTCTCCGTTGCTTTCAGTTCTGCTGCTGCTACTGCTGCTTATCGCTGTATTGCTGCTGTCGCTGAATGTTACTTTCACTGCCTTCGCTGGAGATGCTAAGTTCAATCCTGGACGAAGGCAGTGAAAGTAACATTCAGCAACAGCGGCAATACGGCGATTAATAAAGAGATTGGGTTCGAGAGTCCAGACACACGGTTCCCGAGTTCGATACAGGACACCTGATGAAGGCCGGAGGGCAGAACGGTCGAAACGTTGTGAGCATGGCAGCCAAGATGAGGAAGTCAGTCCGAACACTGAAATCCATAGTATATTTAAGTGCGTCTGGACTTACCTATATTTTGAGCATTTTCTCCAATCTGCTTCCACGCAAAGAGTTTTTCTTCACATTCTACAATTCATCGGACTTCTTTTCAACGGAAATTTACAACCCGAACAATTTGCATATCTTTTTCACGGAACTTTTCTTTTCATTCAATACGTTTTTTTAACAAAAATTATTTTAATAATTTTTAATAATAATTTTCATATTTTTCAAATATTTGAACTTTGTTTTTTTCGAAAGCCAACTTATCCATCTGTATTTTCTCCTCTGATGATAAGATTTCGATCTTTGAAAAGCCTTGGCTTAAGGAAAGAATAATGAACACTAGTCTATTACTGAATACACCTTGCATTGAATAATTGAAATTTGAAATAAATTTGGACAATCGTCGCATATTTATCACTCTTCTTTCTTCTATCTCTCTCTCTCTCTCTCTCTATATATATATATATATATATATATATATATATATATTAAAATCCCGAAACAGTTTTCATGGTAAACAACTGACGATCCCTTATATATAAAAACATATATAAAAATATATTTATATTAGAGTATATTCTTGGAAGTAAACTAAAATAGTGATTGCAGTAGATTGATTGACTTACTAGACTAAAATCTTTCAAAATAAATTTTTTTTTTTTTTTTCCCAGTTTTGAAGGTTAAAAGAACTTCCGAGACTATATATATATATATTAATCCAGGTAAAACATCCACAGGGTAGTAATCCAAAGAATTTCAACCGGATTTATAAAAAGTGCTCAATATCAAATAGAGCTTTTATATATGCTTATTTTTATTTACACAGACATGTACAAAATCTGCGACACTGGCATGTCGATATCGATCAACAGCTATTATAAACTGAGATCTCATCAGGTAGAGTTAGAATCCGATCTTAACCTTAGATCATATCAGTTTATAATAGCTGTTGATCGATAACATCGACATACCAGTGTCGCAGATTTTGTACATGTCTGTGTAAATAAAAATAATCATATATATATATATATATATATATATATATATATATATATATATATATATATATATATATATATATTGACCCAGACAAACTTCCCAGCTAAAAATAAACATGTTGAATCTAATAAGTCGAAGCCATCATCCCATTCATGTTCGCGTCCTTTGAATGAGACAGCCTGCTGGTGATAACGCCATATCCAAAATTATGATTTTCATTGTCTGTTTATTCGCATCTACAGCCATGCCCAAGTCTGGACACTTTCTGATAAATCAAAATTAATATTCCGTATGATTTTCTACATTGTTTCTTTATCCTGAGGAAGTCTTTCAATAAAGACGAAACGTTGATGAATACATAAAGAACATAGTTTTTGGCTTTCCCCTTTCATTTTCCATATATATGTATATATATATATATATATATATATATATATATATATATATATGTGTGTGTGTGTGTGTGTGTGTGTGCTTTACTTAGATCATCTGCCATAAAATTGAAAATAAGACTACAACAGAAAGAAAAATTAATGTGAGGCGATAATTATGAATACAGAAAATAAATTTTATCTACACGTAATATTGATTATAGTATAATTTAAAAGAGAAGCTGAGATCTTCAGAATAAATAGGGGAGCCAAAATGTAATGGTTTATGTAGTTTTTAGAAGTAATAAAATAAATATGCTTTATTGAAAAATATTCACCCGACGCCTAAACGTTACCTATTAGTAAGTAACGACATCCGATAGGGAAAATATCTAAAATAGATTGGTTTCGTTATAAATATCATAAATACCATAACAACTTCAGCTAACATTCTTTAGTTTAGAATCTTGATATTTTAAAATTATACTCCATTATGAACAGCACAAATTTATATAACGAATTTTTACATAAAGGTTAGAAAGTGTACCTTATTTTAAATAGGAAGCATTATAGTATTTTAACCAACTTAAATGTTAGGGAATAACGGAAAAAAACTCCATTCAAATGGAATACATAATTTGTATTAATTCCACACTTAGTTTCGTATTCAAATGATGTAAATAGATACTCACAATATTAATGAAGTAAATTATACAATGAGAATTATCTTTGAGTTAATTTTAGTATTTTACGGATAAACAATAACCATCACTTGCAAAAATAGAAGAATAAAACAAAATTAAAATTGCTGGAATAGGTTACGTGATTTCTGTTGCTAACTCTGAATTGTGGTTTCAAGATGGCGGACTTCCGAGATTCGAATCTGAGTTCAAAGTTTCCTTTTGAACGATTATCTATCATGTCACACTACGCTGTATAATTTTTCAAATTAAGAACTTTTTATGTAGTTTCTGATGAGATTGAGGTGGGCAGATCAAATATTGATGTAATAATGTTGGTTGGTTTACTTAAGCGAAATGATTCGTAAAATAATTTGCACTAATGTGTATCTGTTTTTAAAAAAAATTTGTAAGAAATATAAAATCTTGGCTTCTGGAACATAAATGAACTTTGCTTACTTATATATATATATATATATATATATATATATATATATATATATATATATATATATATATATATATATATATATATATATATAAAGTTGCGTCCATTACTAGCAATAACAGTGAGATTAAAATGCTCTATTCAATTTCACACAATGGAAGCACAATATCTTTCTGATATACTAGTTATGCGTATCCAATACACTGACAATATAATAATGTACTTTACTACAATTTCTTCATAAAAATGTTTTTTCTGTTGGGAATAATGGTAATATGGAGACATTTCTAAATCAACACCTAAAAAGAAAAAAACAGTTCACAGCATTAACAAAAAACACATTCTACCATATTCCAATCTATTTTTACTATCAGATAAACAATTACATTTCTTTCCTAACATATAAATATTAGCATATTGCTTTTTTGAAATTATTTGCTTCTGATAAGGTTGGGTAATTATTTTTCATTTATACAATCTGTTTACAGTGCTGCTTTTAATCTGATGTTGTAAACGTATGGGAATGCAAACGGCATTGTGCTTCTTTAAAGCCTTCATAAGTTACAATCAAAAGTAATGTTTGTCTTTGTGCACGTCACACAAAACAGAAAATCAGTATTTCTTGGAGGAGCTACTATTCTAAACTTAAATCACTTTTAAAACATTTCGATTTCAATAGATTTAAGTTTACGAATTCCTTCTTTAAAACCTTCCACCATCGAAAATATTACTGTTTCGCTTTTTATGTTTCAAACGATTTCACGTGGGCCTTACACATTATTATCATTGTTTCTTTACTATTAATCGGATATTTAATTAAATAAATATAAGCATACAATCAAATAAAATACTATTTTCAAAAAATTAATACAAAATATGATTCAGAATAAGCACTCTGCAGTTACTTCCCTTGAATATGATGAGTAAAATTATTTTCTTTAACTGGTAAAATTAACTCATCTCTGTATTAATAAATAAAAGTATTATTACATGTTTCTGTGTGTGTGTTTCTCGACTTTACGTTACTTTTATAAATATACATAAGATCTTTTATTTACTATTTGTCGAATATTTCTTTACACCAACAAAACAATAAGGGACATTTCTCAAATTCCGATTTAAAAGAAACTGTAAACATTACTATAATTTTAATTATTTTTCAGTAAGCACCACCCCCACCACCGATTTATGTATGCCTTTTAGACCCTTATCCGTCATTACACAGAGTAATTCATTAAATTAGCCGACTTGTTTTATAGAAACCGCAATGCATAAAAAATGTCTCAAACTGTGACTGAAGCCGAAAAAATAAAACACTTTGATCCCAGCCCAAAAGGCGAGAAATTAACAGGAAAAGAATCACTTTCCTCAACAATATTCAGTTTCTACACGCTTGATTTATTGTTTGTAAAATCTTTTTTTACCTGTTTATAATCAAAGTGACACAATAAATACAAAAGGGTCCGTTCTGTGTGGCATATATCACCAATAATAGCTAGAATATGGAACGTATTTTCGGATGACACCGGTCAATCTTAACTGGGCCACGGTCAGTTTTTTATCAGGGTATACAACTCCCAGGAAAACGATTGGGGACACAAATAGAAATTGCCTTATCCTCTGAGTGAGAATAGAAAAGATACTTCACGTTGATCCCACCCAGAAATGCCAGGAATGAACGTGAGAAGAATCATGTGAATGAACAGTATGTATTTTCTACATTCTAAGAAATAAATCGAAAGTTTACACTTATCTCCCTTAAAATAAGACATTTGGGACCCTGTTATAGACAAGTGTCTTTTTTATTTATTTCTTTAAATTTTCGTCAATTTTTAAAAAATAATGTTTACTTCTTTCTAGGCAAAGCAACACAATAAATATGTAAGAGTCTGTTTTGTTTAGCGACATACTCGACAACTAACATTAAAAACTGGACGCACAAAACCAGTTTCTATGGCAACCATTTAAAACTGCTTAATTGCTACTCACACAATGACGAACGCTAACATACTATAAATTGTACGAACAAAACCAATTGCTATGGCAACTATTCTTAATTGCTTAATTGCTACCAAGTCGTCAATAAACACATACATACAATAAGAAATGTATGCATACAAATCAATTACAACTACTATTACAATTATTCTCGTTCATATCTGATGAAATGTGAGTTTCCATTTTCTCTACAGCCTTGAATCATGTAAAAATTCCTCACGAATGTAAATAAAAATTGTATGTATTTTGTATAGATTACTGTATATGCGTTTGGTTTGTTAGTGGAATTAAAATTGAATTAGGTGTACAATAAGAATAAGCAAATATTCACAAATTCCGAACGCCGTTTACAACATTTCATTAAGTTAACATTGTAAATAGATTATAGAAATTAAATTAGTCTAGCTATTAATACGGAATGCAAGTAATTATAAGAAACAAATAGGTTAATACTTATTTAAGACAAACATAATTGGTTATGTGAAAACTGGTATAGATAGGGAAATGTTGATTTTTTTATATTTTTACTAATGCTGTAAGCAACCAATGCTGTAAAGGTTATCAGTGAAAAATGGCTCGCTCGAGTTTAACAATGTTCCTAGCCGGAATAAGTATTATTTGAAAGAGACTAAAACAAAATATAATTTTCTAATTGTAAAAGAACAGGGTCCAAGAAAAAAAAGAAAAAATTGGCTATTCAGAATAAAATATGGATACTGTAGGACATAAGCTATCAATAACAAACTCCGAGAATCATACTGGGTACTCTATATATTAGATATATAAAAATGAGTTTTGGGAAAGAATTATTGCATTGTAATTGAACCAAGTTCAAGTACTAGTAGAATGGCACGGTCTTTCAGTTTACACATTCTACATTCTCAACATAAAGTTCAAATATGTGATTGTGTTGTTTTTGCGTATGTTAGAAGTATGCCTCTATGTGTGCAGGCGACGAAAATGTAATTATTCAATTTTATGGAAACGTTGGCGTCATTTTTAAACGCATAAACGATAATTTCTCTTTAAATCTCCGCCCACCCACAGAAAAAAAATGCAACCACGAAATTTATAAAAATGTTTTAAGAACATTATTCTTTTGAAGAAACGGAAGATAAAACATCAAATCGAGAATGAAATATGATTTTTTTCTTTTTAGACTTTTAAAGACTTTATTCCGTTTTCTTTGTAAATTAGATTTATTTATGGTTTATCGTTTTATCTCACATCTCTAGGGCGGGGGGGCGGGGATTTTCATTGCTAAACGCGTCGTTTGAATTGACCCATCTTATTTTCATCTTTTTAAGATTTTCTGTCAATCCGTTGGTCTACCATGTTTAAATCTGAAACAGCATTTTCGTTTATCTGTCACACTTAAGTAAAAAAAAAAATAGCTTTAACCCTCATCCTCGAGTGGTTTTTGGTCTTGTTAAATGGTGACTTATTAGTTTTTAAAAAAAAAAGCATTTTCATCTTTAAACGCGAAGATTGAATGGACGCAGCTTAAGAATGCCCGTTCCTGTTTTTCTTCTTTTGCATAAAAAGATTACAAAATAATTTTATTATTTCATTTTATGAGCCGAGAGCTTCACTTGTGCCTCTGTTTAAATCACGAACAATATATTTTGCATGATTTCCATTGGTTGTTGCGTCTAGTCAATTGTGTAGTAGTAGTAGTAGTAGTAGTTAAAAAAATAAATAAATAAAACGCCCATTGTTATAAGTTTGAAAAGTACATTATCAGGTCAGCTTGACCTCCTGATTCAAGCTACAAAACCCCTACACTGCTAAAAGACCGATTGTCATGGCAAATAACACCCTACCTGAAATTTCATCATTCAAACTCCTCGGCGTAACTTTCACAGATAACATGAATTGGAACAAATACATTGAAAACATTGCCAGGGCTGCTGCAAAGAAGGTGGGCTCCATCTACCGTGCTAGTAAACTTCTCACACCTGACATTATCCTATATCTCTACAAAGCCACCATCCGTCCATGTATGGAGTATTGTTGCCACATCTGGGCTGGGGCATCAGCCGCTAGTCTCTCCCTCTTGGATAAGGTCCAAAAAAGAGTCACCAACTTAATAGGTCCCTCACTATCCACCAAGCTCCAGCCCCTGTCCCATCACCGCAATGTTACTTCCTTGTGCCTGTTTTACAAATACTTCAATGGATTGTGTTCTGATGAACTTGCTGCTCTGGTGCCCCCATGACGCAAATACACTAGACCAACTCGACAATCAGCCAAATCCCATCCATTCACTGTGGAGGTCCCCAGATGCCGAAGAGCGTTCTACTCCAAAAGCTTCTTTCTACATGCTGCTGGACTCTGGAACTCCCTCCCTGCTCCCTGTTTTCCTGACGGTACTGACATGTAGAAATTTAGAACTAATGTAAACAGACATCTCGCTGTGCAGCTCCCAATTTAGGTTGACCCCCCCCCCCCAAAAAAAAAACCCTTTCACCATTTTTCTCAGTAGCCCCTTATGTCTACAGTGGCGGCCTGCCTTGTTTGGGGTGACTATGATAAAAACAAAATTCTTATTTTAAATATTAAACTGTAAGTCTTGTACTCACTTAACGTTTTTACCCCCGACGCACCTGACTAGCAACAAATCCCCCCCCCCTCACTTCACTGTAGAGATCCCTAGATGTTTTCTATTCTAATAGCTTCTTTCCGCGAATTGCTTACTTTTGGAATTTTCTCCCTGCTCCCTTTTTTCCCGACTGTATCAGCATGCAGACATTTAAATGTAATATGAACAAGCATCTTTTTTTAGCCCAACTCCCTCACCCAACTTGCTCCTCCCCTATAAATCTGACCCTTATCACAGTAGGCCCTTATACTTTCAGTGCCAATATGCCTTGTTTTAAGTGATTAAAATTAAAAAATTAAATATTTTTTTAAATTAAACAAAAATAAAGACACCAGAAACGTGCATTTACATTGTTTGCTTCAGACTACGAGATGTGTCTGAAAAGTAACGGGACTGGCTGTGCTGTGAAAGCTCTCGGCGAAAGCGGCATTTTTTTTTTTTTTTTTTTTTTGCAAGCTTTTGTTGCCATCTATTTTTCAGGTCAATCGGCTATGAGCACTAAGTAACGAATGATGAACACCAAGCAACGAATAAAAAGAAAAATATCGTACTGGAACAACCATCCTATTCATCTCATCTTGCTCCATATCACTTTTTTCTTTTTCCACCCAAGTGATTCAATTTTGGCCGTAATAACAGAGCTGTTGAGCATCCTAGAAGGACCCTTCGAACAGTGCATAGAAACGTCGCAGAGAATAATGGTAAAGTGCATTCGACGTGAGGGTGGGGATTACTGTGTAGGAGAAACAACTGTTTGGAATTGAAATGAATTGTTTGTTCACCACGACAATGCACCTGCTCACCTCGTATTTATAAAACTTTGAAAATATGACATAAATATAATTAAAAATAATATACACAAAGTGTGTGAAAAATAACGGGATGAGTGTGTTGTGTGCTACTTGAGCTATCGACGAAAGAGAGACAAACGGAATGAGTTATCATCTAACATGAAATCTTGGGAGCATAGAACTGTAATCTTAGCTTTCTGCAAAGAATGAGTTTTTTGTTCACCACGACAATGCACATTGAGTATCTAGTAGTTCGTGGCTGAGAAAAACATTGTTGTACTGAAACAATCTCCCTACTCACTTGAACTTGCTCCATGTGACATTTATTTTCCCCAAGATAAAAAAGATCATCTAGAGGGCATGTTCTGAAGGTGTAGAGGCCATCAAGAGCTTTGTAACAATGCAGCTGAGGAGCATCCCAGAAGAATCCATCCAGCAATGCATATAGGCTTGATAGAGAAGGATGAGGACATGAATTCGACTCATAGTCGGTTACGTTTAACGGAAAATTATAAAGTTTGTTGCTTGGAATTAAAATAAATTGTTTGCAACAAGTCCTGCTACTTTTCAGACACACCTCATAAAAATATTTCATTTTTTATATTGTGTTAAATAAGCAAAATATTGTAACTTAATAATAAGAAGAAAAATGAATATAAAAAAAGAAAATAAAAAGAAGAAAAAGAAGAAGAAAAAGAAGACAAAAAGAAAAAGAAGAAGAAGAAGAAAAAAGACGACGAAAGAAGAAGAAGAGGAAGAAGAAAGAAGAAGACATAAAGAAAAAGAAGAAGAAGAAAAAACGACGACGAAAGAAGAAGAAGAAGAAGAAGAAGAAGAAGAAGAAAGGAAGAAAAAAGAAGAAAAAGAAGAAGTAAAAGAAGAAGTAAAAGAAGAAGAAGAAGAAGAAGAAGAAGAAGAAGAAGAAGAAGAAGAAGAAGAAGAAGAAGAAGAAGAAGAAAGAAGAAGAAGAAGAAGAAGAAGAAAGAAAAAGAAGAAGAAGAAGAAGAAGAAGAAGAAGAAGAAGAAGAAAAAGGAAAGAAGAAAAAGAAGAAGAAGAAGAAGAAGAAGAAAAAGAAGAAAAATTGTTTATGTGATTCTCTCTCTCTCTCTCTCTCTCTCTCTCTCTCTCTCTCTGCCTCTCTCTCTCAACTGACATTATCTCCCATTATTATTATTATTATTATTATTATTAATATTATTATTATTCCTCTTTATTTTTATATACTGCTGGGTTACCACTTATCAAGGTCAAAAGACACTCGAGCATAAGGGTTAGTGGAATGGAATGATTGTCAGCCCAAATTGATCAATACAATGACAGTTCACAACAACTACTTGTTGGCATTGAACTTGACGACGACTATGGTGTAGTGTCCAGGGAAACAGTCATATGGTAATGTGTTTTGCAGACGGGAAAGAAGCTCTGTCTATGAACATTCTGCCTGATGCTAGTCACATGAAGGAAGAAGAAAAAATATTTTTCTGTTGTGGAAGAAGGCGAGTTCTTGCTGGAAAAGAAGGCGAGTTCTTGCTGTGAATGTGTTGCGAGGAGGAACCAAAGATTGGAGTTCAGTTGAGCACCTTCCAGTCTAAACCCAATCCCTAAGATCACTATGGACATAGAATTTGTGTATTGTCTATCCTGCTACTCTCTCTCTCTCTCTCTCTCTCTCTCTCTCTCTCTCTCTCTCTCTCTCTCTCTCTCTCTCTCTATTTACATTATCTCTCAACCTTATTATTCTTCGAGGGGGGGGGGGATACTGTGTAGGGGAAACAACCGTGTAGGTTGTTGTTTGGAATTAAAATAAGTTGTTTCTGATATCAGTCTCGTTACTTTTCAGACACACTTCTTATTGTCCTCATCGATATGAATATTCATAAACTATGTTTCGGCCGATGTGCCCTCTGGCCTTCTCCAGGTCTATGGTTCATTTACGGTGATGTTTCTGTTTGTACTTAAACATGAATGTTGTTGATTATTTATGCACGTCGATGGTTCTTACATATGTAACTCTGACGTTGTTTGTACGTTTATATTTGTGTTCTATACTCAACCTTGTGTCAAACACGCGACAACCAAGTTGCGGTCATCATTATAGAAACATCGACGTTCACAATGATTATTCATATCTTGTTTGCTGGTAGTTCTTCTTGAACGCGCCTTTGCTGTGATCTTCCCAGACTGAGAAAATGTCTGTCCTGTAATTAAAGTTTCTTATTTTTAAAAAAACTAGCTCGACACAAATCTGATGGAAGAAAGTGAGTCATTTATTCGACGTGATCTTCTTTTCAAATCACTGACCAGTTAGAGGGGGTATACAGAGAGAGAGAGAGAGAGAGAGAGAGAGAGGGAGAGAGAGAGAGAGAGAAAGAGAGAAAGAGAGAAAGAGAACGACAACGAGAGAGAGAGAGAGATCGAAGTCAACAATTAGCTATATCTTGTCAGTCGATATCGTTATGCATCCATGCATGCCCGAACAGACTACTGCTTACTATTACCCTCTCTCTTTGAGCCATGTGACGTCATATCCGTTTTTAATGCATTCCTACAACCTAACTAATTTTCAACCCTGGTGCAGTATCACTACAATTTTTTTTTTAACTAAAAAATAGTATCAACATTTAATATATTTTTTATTATTTTACTTTATATCAAAAACTAAAAACTATAATTCAATCCAAAATGATTGCTAACCATTAAGATGAAAATTGCATTTTTTTCTTATAAACATGGCGTTTTTTTTAAATATATTTTAATACATATTTTCATGTTTTTACTTTTTTTTTAATAAAAAGATATTTTAATGTTAACATTTCTTATTACCACTTTAATACATTTTGGAAGCTATTTAGATCCGATAATTTTATAAATAGCAATTAAAACAACATTATCTTAACAAAATTAGTTAAAGTTTTATAATTTGGTTCAATTAATTATTTAATGACTAAACAACACGATAATAATGAAATGTAAACTTCAAATTCATATTTTTTTAAAAAAGAAATGACATGAGTTAAAATATTTTTTTTAAAATGATAAACAAAAATGAAAGTAAAAAAGACTCCGCCAGGTAAGTACAACTAGTATATATATATATATATATATATATATATATATATATATATATTTTTTTGTATTATTTTGATTGATTTATTTATCATTAACATTGAATATGGACACATTTCGCGACTGGATAACCTTGCCGGCCCCTTCAATTTCACGTATTTGGACTGCTGTTTGTATCTTGGAGTAATGTCCTTCCTGATTATGCTTCTCAACTTGTATGACCTGGATGGACTGTATGGATTCAATAAAAGTATGTTTTTGGATTGATATGTTTGATGTTATGTATTTTTATGTATTTGTATATATAATTTTATATATTTTCAAAGCGTAATTTTATTGCCTGTAGTAGTATAACTGCGGTAATGGTCCTCTGAAGAGAAGAATTATCTTTGAAAACTCATGAGCTAAGGACTTAAGGATGCTTTGCATGAACTTTGAATTCTAATAAAATTTGATTGACACCTTATTTTATTACTTCATTTTATATTATAATATTAATGCTCTATCCAGTATATTGAGCTTCAGTTTTTTATCCGGATGTTTCACTAATTATAAGATATTAGTTGACGCTTATATCTTTTGTTGGATTGCTTCATATATATATATATATATATATATATATATATATATATATAAATGTGTGTGTGTGTGTGTGTGTGTGTGTGTGTGTGTGTAATAAGAAAACCAACCTCTTAATCAGAAGAGAACCGAATTAAGATAACCCTAATCTTGAAGAAAGCGGTAAATATCCCATTTAAGTTCCATCGCTCTATGGATGATAGCCCTTTTTTCAATGCAAACAGCTCTTTTTGCAATGACGATAGCGACCACCAGCGTTGTAATATTTGAAGTATGACCTCTGCAGTGTTTCCCTGGTGATGAGCTCACACCTCGCCTTGTCAACACAACTAGTCAGTGTTATCTTCCCCAACAACAGCTGCAGTCGATATTAGCGCCAAGCAATCGTCATATAAACCTTGTGATGAACTGTCCTTTTCAGGATAAATCTTACTATCAACTACAACCTTGGGATAAACTGTCCTTTTCAGGACAAATCTTACTATCAACTACAACCTTGGGATAAACTGTCCTTTTCAGGACAAATCTTATTATCAACTACAATTTTGAGATGAACGGTCCATTTTAAGTTTTCTTTCTTTGCCAAGAATAAAACTTAGCCGATATATCTTAATCCAAACGACTCTGTTATTCTTGTGTAGGCTGTCGTGAATCTTATTTTTATTTTGGTTTGTGAGGCCAACATCTTTATCGGAGACACAACACAGGAAAGTAAAATATTTTCTTTTTACCCTTGAATCTGTGGTCACATAGATTCATGGATTCCATGAGAACTTTCTCTTTGGATTCCAATAATCAGAACTAAGAAAGGAAACAATGATAGAAGAAAAGAAAAGAAGATACGCCTTTTCTGCGTTTCCATTCTTTCTGAAAATACTCTTGGATTTTTCCTAAGCCATTTTGCTACATAATTAATTCCTTTCTTTTTTTTTAAACTGAAATCCCTCAACTTTGATGATTCACTCTGGATGATGGGGAGATCGAATAAAGCAGCAACAAGAAAGAGAAAGACATCTCAAAGACATTGTTTTGTAGACTTATCTAGTAAGTAATGATAAAAACTATTCTTTAGATTTCCGACGAGCATCACATGACAGACTAAGAATATTCGATTCTTAGAAGAAGAAGAAGAACAAGAAGAAGAACAAGAAGAAGAAGATTAAGAAGAAGAACAACAACAACAAGAACAAGAACAAGAACAAGAAGAATAAGAACAAGAAGAAGAACAACAAGAAGAAGAAGAAGAAGAAGGACAAGAAGAAGAAGAAGAAGAAGAAGAAGAAGAAGAAGAAGAAGAAGAAGAAGATTAAGAAGAACAACAACAACAACAAGAACAAGAACAAGAACAAGAAGAATAAGAACAAGAAGAAGAACAAGAAGAAGAAGAAGAAGAAGAAGAAGAAGAAGAACAAGAACAAGAAGAAGAAGAAGAAGAAGATTAAGAAGAAGAAGAACAACAACAACAAGAAGAACAAGAACAAGAAGAATAAGAACAAGAAGAAGAACAACAACAAGAACAAGAACACGAAGAAGAAGAAGAAGAAGAAGAAGAAGAAGAAGAAGAAGAAGATTAAGAAGAAGAAGAACAAGAACAAGAAGAAGAAGAAGAAGAAGAAGATTAAGAACAAGAAGAAGAAGAAGAAGAAGAAGAAGAAGATTAAGAACAAGAAGAACAACAGCAAGAACAAGAACAAGAAGAATAAGAACAAGAAGAAGAACAAGAAGAAGAAGAAGAAGAAGAAGGACAAGAACAACAACAACAACATGAGACGTGGATGCGTATATATTTCTTTTGCTTTTCAGATGCGTCATCTCATCTCTATTAAAGGTTCAGTCGGTCAGTCCCTATTCAATTGCTTCCCCATGAGGGAGGATAGAAATAGACACAAGGTTGTTTTTTTAATGTGAGGAAAAACGACTCCCCCGAAAAAGGGAACTGGATTGAGACAAAAATAAAAATTGCTTCAATCTAGAAGGATTTCTTCTTCACCGACCGAGAACAGAAAAGATGAAATGTAGGATCAGAACAGCTACTACACTTTGCTCCAAGCCAAATGTTCAGTCCGTCAATCTTTTACATTTTAGTTTGGAATAACAATTTCATCGATAATTTAACAGATTGCGTGGACATATTTTATTTTAGGTGCCTCATCACATCTTTACAAGAATCTATGTGTGTCAGTTGGTCTGTCGTGCTTAATCTTGAAATAGCATTTGCGTGGGTCTGTTCTGCTTAAAATAGTCTTTTCATTACTAAAAATGCAAGATTGAATGTGCAAATCTAATTTAGATGATCTCAGAGGAAGATTAAAGCGGGACAGTATAGAGAGATGTGTGCAGATCAGGAGACTTCGATGGTATGGCCACGTTGAAAGAATGAAAGAGAGTTCTTGGGTTAGTAGATGTAGAACAGTTGAGGTAGCAGGATCACTTGGCAGGTAAAGGTCATAGAAAACATGTGAAGAAGCGATAAGGATGGACTTGAGTGAAAGATGGACAAATAAAGTCCTGGTCAGAGATAGGTCAGTTTGGAAGTCAATTTCTAAAAGCCATCCAACACATGCCAGCATGTAAAACGGATGTTAAACTGCTGCTGCTGCTGCTGCTGCTGCTGCTGATGATGATGATGATGATGATGATGATGATGATGATGATGATGATGATGATATTTTCATTGCTAAATGCACAGATTGAATGGATGCATCTTAATGTCCTTTCTTGTTTTCCTTTGTTTTCTTTAAGTTAATGATCAATTTCATATGTAAATATTTTAACAATTGCTTTTTCTCCTCCTCCATACTGTATGAGTCACTCTCGATGCGGGATGATGAATGAATATCTAAATAAAAACAAAACAAAAACCGATCCAGGAAAGCCCTAGTTACGTCACTTTTCTTTTAAATTATTTACAAGATCGGCACTTGGTTCGGTTTGGTTTATATAAAAGAAACATACAACTCGCCCACCCCGCGCCACCCCACCCACCCCGGTCCCCTCCATTAAAAATAATAAGATTATCGATTCGACCTCAAACTTTGCATTGCCTTACCTCTTGAAATAAATATTTATCTTTAACTTTGGATTGATGGAATTAACTGAATATGCCAAAGACAAAACTAGCCCAATCATTTTCAAAAAAAAAAACAGAAGATTATTTAACATTGAAAACTATTACGAAAAATTATCTGAATCAGGGTTTTTCAAACTGTGGGTTCCGACCCTTCGGTGGGTCGCTAAATAAATAAATGTAATAAAATGTATTCAATGAATACATAATTGAGCATTTGACATAATATTAATATTAGATTTACATTTAAATGTTCACGAAAATTTTTTCAACCACCAAATTTAAAACGCCTATATTTGGAACATCAGGAAGTTTCATCAGATGTATTTTTGGTTTGGCAGGCCGAGAGCAGGCTAAATTGTTTTGCAAAATAAAAATATATTGTGAAAATAAATATGAAAAAAAAATGAATGCATTATCATTCAGGTTTCGATATTGTAATATCCACTCCAAAGTCAAGGAAGCAGTTGTACAGAAAGCATTTCCTGATTCTTTCTTTACAACCATCTGTATTTTAATTAATTTATACATTATTATTATTATTATTATTATTATTATTATTATTATTATTATTATTATTATTATTATTTGTACTCACTAGGAGTTCTCACACAGATCATCGTCAGTGATTGCTCACCGACAACAACCAGTGGTATTTCCTGGAGTCTGAGTGACAACAAGCCTCTCCAGATTTCCAGTATTCTTAACCTCTTTTCGATAACGATGCAGTATCGCAACAGCCTCTTAGCATTGATTTCTCGTTGGTAAGGGCAATTGGTCTTCTCTGGGATTTGGGTGGCAATAAGCCTCCCCAAGGTCCCAGCATTCTCTGCACTTTTCCAGTGGAGGTCTGGTTTGTGCTGTCCCTCCTCGGTCTTCTCATCCTCCTCGACCCTCTACAAATATTTTGTCTGGTGTCAGCATAGGCCGGCACCATTTTAAAAAAAAAATTAATTAATTTTGTAAATAAATTAAAAAAATTTAAAAATTTTATTTTTTTATTTATTTTTTTTTTTTTAAATTGTTTAATTTTTTCTTTAAATTTTGTTTAAATCTCAAAAAAAAATTTGGGGGGTGGGGTGGAGGAGAGGGGGAGCTTATAGTATCATTATTATTATTATTATTATTATTACTATTATTATTATTATTATTATTATTATTATTACAAGACTTGGGAAGTTTTGTAAGTCTTTAATTAGTTTCAATGCTTTTATCTCATTAGACAGGTTTAATGGATCACAATTCAAAGTGTGGTCCTGGTCGTGGGTGGCAATCAAAAAAATTCGAAAAACACTTGGCTAGACAGTTCAATTGGCTTGCTCATTTTAAAATATATATGATAAATATGTTTAATATTGATTAATCTAGGAAGTATTATTATACTAATGCTGAGTTAATCAACATTTGTTTCCCTAGAGCTTTTTTCCTGTATATTGTAATTACACAAAATACATGTTAAAATATTCCTTCGTTTGGGGATTGAGTATTGTTTATTTTTCGATCCATTTTAATTGTTCTAATTAGATATAATTTGCAATTTACTCATCAAGTCAATGATCTCTTACTAAGTTCCTGCCTAATATTCTAACCCTCTGTCACTCTATGTTGCTTGACCCTTATGCTCTTATATTATACAGTTTTTATTCGTCCTCTCTCTCTCTCTCTCTCTCTCTCTCTCTCTCTCTCTCTCTCTCTCTCTCTCTCTCTCTCTGAGATGTGAGATGGCTAAAACGACCATAGTTAGATATTTATCTATGAACGATAGTTGCAACCTGGCAATAGGATATCTAACCCTAAACATGCCAATCGTGAAAACCATGTCCAAATGTAGAGCTCAGTCCAATACCAGAAAGAGGTCAAGCCTCGATTTTAAATTTCGCATTGTGCATGTGTTAGTCATTTTTTTACATCATAATTGAAGAGCTCCATTCTCTTGTTGGCAGTATAATTTTATGTTGTAAAAAAATAATTCAGCCATTGTTTCAAAATCTTCATTTTTATGTGACAGAACAATTTTCAAAATTATTTGTAGACCCCAATAAGTTTGTACAGCTATGCGAACATAGTTTGGCTTGATAGTAGTTTTATTACATTTAGAAAACTATTATGTTTTTTTTTTAATTAAACCTGTTTTTATCGACCTGAGGAAGTATAAAAACAATTTTAATTTCATCAAATGTGTTTATCTCGAATCCCAAGGACAATCTGCTACTACTTTCTAAGAGCTAAAATTGTCATTGCTTCCAATATGTGCAACATACCAAGAACCGTGTACCATAAACATATAATAATAAACTGTAACAATCTCAACCATATCCGAACAAAAATTGAATAGAGTAAGGGACATGAACAGACATTTTGACCCAACAAACACGAATGTCATCCTATATTTAATAAAACAGATGAGGCTTGTTGATAACTATAAATCAATTCCGATAACTCTGATGATTGTCTCCCTTTTTATCTACTCTCTGGTAAGAAAGACTACTCATAAAGATGCCTTCTTTTTCTGTCAACACGTGTTACATTTCCTCCTTCGAGTTTGTTTATTTATCGGCCATCTTCAACTAAAAATATATCAATCTCAACAGGTTATGGGTCCAGGTAAAACAGACGCTGAGGAATATTACAAAATTTGTGAAACTTAGGTCTTAGGCCATTTATGGATAATGGGTATAAAAGATGCCATCTTAAGCAGAAATATCATTGATATGAAAGAGATACAGAAAGGAATTATGAAGTTAACACACAACAGCTCATCCAAGTATTAGTCAACATAATATATATATATATATATATATATATATATATATATATATATATATATATATATATATATATATATTATCAATTTTATACATACATAAAAGTAATCCATGGACACGTGTTTTTGGCTCACAGCCGTCATCAGCATGGTTAACTTGGACAATGATCGAATCTTCGATATTGATGTCAGTAGTCTAGCGTTTTACCCCTGAACTATGACGCCTTGTGAGGGACGCAGTGGTCAGCCTTGGGGGGGGGGGCGCAGTGGCAAAGGTGGATGGAGCTGGCTCAACCCACTCCGGTGAATGCTGTTTCACGTACAAGTAGTAGTAAGTACATTAAAAAGTGGGCAGCACCAGTGGCTGTCTACTAGATGTGAAGGAAAACCACATGATAGTATCAGTAAAAAAGGGTGTAGTACACCCCTTTCTTACCTGCAGGATACATTCTCCATTAAGGCTGTGGCTACAAATGGAGTGACTGTCTTTTGTAAGGAAAATAAAAATGAACTAATACAGAAAAGCAGTACAAAATTCCTGAATAGATTGTATTACAACAGAAAATAACATACAGCATAGTTGGCAAAAATGTTATGATATCTACTCATGGCACAACATTCTGAGTCACTGTAACTAAAACACTATCGCTATTACGAGTACGACTGCAAATAGAGTGTGTTACAATATTCTGTACGTGGTTCGTTGGGATGGCTTGGATTGAAGAAGATAGAACGAAGAGCTGTGTCAACATGATGTATATTAAGGCTTAGCCATTACAGAGAGGTCACCCAAATCAGGGGCGGATAACCCTAATAATATTAGGGGCTTTAGCGATTAGTCAAGAGAAGTAATTAATACAACAGAGTGAGAGTCTTTTTTAAAGAAAATAAAAATTAACAGTAGAAATAGATAAACGTCTACAATAGATTTGAATTTGCCGAGGGTGTTATGATATTTACATCTGGCACAAGATACAGCATCACTAAATTAACCAATGTAGTTGAAGAAATTAAAATTAAAAGAATTACGGATATTCCTAATAAGGACTGTTGGTAGAAACCTGCAACCCGACCTAGCCAGCCCCATACAACCAACCGACATAAATATATAAGTAGTATACATAACCTGTCCTATATTTAATACAATGGAAAGTAATCAGGACAAGAACTTTAGATACTTTTATAAGTGCATTGATAATATTAGAACGTTATTTTATAATGCACAAAGGTTCGTAGAAAGCGTGAGAAAGAAGAATGTTGAGCGAGCATTCTAACTTAGAATGCGGAGTGAGCATGTCACGGGCACATAGTGAATGCTAGATGGTTCCCCACTTCACGTGATGATAAAGTGGGGAGGGAATAAGGAGGAAAGATGTTCTCTAGTTGGTGTTCAGTTCGAAAAGAAAACTTGTCTCTCATCAATGACGGGCTGTACAAAATCCATCAGTAGATTACTATGCCCAGCAATCTGATTGGTCCACAGTTGACCAATTTCATCTCAGCATCCACTTCTCTGCACACAAAAAATAGTCCGTTACTGCTACAAATATGCTGTATGATTTACCATAACTTCTCCAGTGTTGTGTTTGTGTACTTTCGTAAAAAAAAAAGTGACATTATATCTGTAAAATAATATCTCTGAGATTGGACAACGACTCAGAATTAAAATCAAAGAATTTTCAGACATTTCTTGGTAAAAACAGTATAAGATATAAGATTTCAGCGCCATATTCACTGAATGGAAATGGAATAGCAGAAAGGAATTTGCAAACCTTATTTGAAATGATTCGGGCATGATCATAGTGCTCTGATCTCTTGAACCTATCACATGCATCTGTCATTGAATTGGTTTGACACCGACCTTCAGTTCTCCAAAACACGACCGAGCTGTACCCACATTACTTCCAACAACAGTTTCTTGCCTGACACGTGCCTACCCAATTCCAACTAAACACCAAGAGAAAATTACTCCCTGCGTGGTCATTGACTCAGATGGCATGCTATTCACATCAGAAAAGATTGGATTTCAACAATTCAATGCTGAATTCTCCAATGCATTTGGAGAGGATTTACCCGGGTATGACGGCTCATTTGGTTACTTCGAGGCCACGATTAACATGGGTCCTGCACAACAACCCCAGCGCCGAGGCTGACTTCCCCAATATAATGACAACAAACTCAGAGAGCTACAACTTAAGTTCGATGAGTTGGAACACATTAGTGTGTTTTCCCAGCCTGAAGATGTTGGAATAGCGGTGGAGTACATAAACCCTTCCTTCCTAGTCAGCAAGCCTAGTGGAGGCCATCGCTAAGTCACTACATTTTACAGCATTGGTCGCTATTCAAAGCCTCAGCTAGCTGTCATGCCGAACGATTACTCCACTCTGAGGAAGATAAGCTAGTGGCGATAGATTATCAAAACTGACTTCACTAGCGGTTTCTATGAAATTCCCTTGGCAAAGGAAGCCATGAAATATTAGGGTGTTGTAACCTCTTTCAGAGGTATATGTGTCTACACTAGGTGTCAGGATTGGAGACAGCTCTGGAGGAACTGATGTGCCGAGTACTTGGCGACTTACTTGCAGAAGGATATGTGGCAAAGCTTGCTGAGGATCTTTACTGTGGTGGGAACAGCATTAAGGACCTATCCTCAGTTTGATGCGGTCCTCGCCACTTTGTCTCTGGCCAACTTAAGATTATCGGGTAGCAAAACTATAATATGCCCAAAGCAAACATCCATCCTTGGGTGGATATCGTCTGAAGGATCATGTCAGCTGGGCCCCACAGAATCGTTACACTTAGTTCCTATTAGCATCCCAAGACAATGAGGGTCCTACGATCGTTCATTGGAGCCTATAAGGTCTTAAACCGTGTCATCCCAAACTGTTCACACTTCCTTAGCCCTTTAGATGAAGCAGCAGCAGGAAGAGAGTTAAAAGCTGCAGTAAAGTGGTCTGACCACTTACTGGAAGCCTTGACATCGACAAAATCCATTCACATACTCCGTCCTGCTGACCAGTTGTGGATAGTGATCGATGGATCTGTTAAACAACATAGCATTGGCGCTCTGATGTATGCAGACAGAGAAGGGAAGCTACTGCTCTGTGGGCATTTTTCTACAAGATTAAACGGTCACCAACCCACCTGACTATCGTGTTCTCAGCCAGCCCTAGATTGACATAATTTCTGTCAACTGTCTGCTATTTTCAGGCTTCCTCCCAACATCTCGCTGGCAGAGCCAACATACCTGCTGATTTTGCTGGTCTTAATGCTCCAGAATGCAGACACACGACATGTCAAGTCTGCTCCTTTCAGAGACAATCAGGGAATCATAAAAGCTCCCTTATGTCAGCCGTCCCAAATGGAAAGAGACTCAAAACCTGACAAAAATAACGAGTGTGAACGGTACTTGGTGTCATCCAAGCAAAACGGTTGGATCAACATGCAGAAGTTAAGGAGCAACACATACAAAATCCACAAAGATAACTGCTTCAGGGTTCCCAGTTCCAAGGAGTAATCTCGTATATCCAGACAACAGTGACGAGGATGATAGCAACTTGGCCTTGCATACCAAGCCTACCATCCCAGAAACAATTAGCGACCACGAAGCCGGCAACCATCCAGCCAACCCTTATTTGTGACCAAGGGAGATGTTCCAGTTGACACCATCAACAGGGTAGAGACAATACAGCCCGTCTGGTTGACAGCCAATACATATAGACATGCTCGTCACCGCAGACGTAGAGTGAAACCAAGCTACGTGAAAGACTCTTACAAACTTTTAGTGCCTATCCCCGTTAGTCCTTATCTTAAGAAAAAAAAGGCGTCACGGCAGTATTTTAAGCTTTAAGCATACTTATAGCTCAGGGACGATAACTAAGTTTGACTGAGTTATTTGCTCTTCTCGTCTGCTCGGTGAGTCTCTTCCATTTTTGATTAGTTTACGTTTTGTTGTTTGTAGGTTCGGGAATAAAGTCTCTTTGTACCTTCGAACGGTTTTGTGTGATACATCTTTACTTATTGGTGACCTATTTGCGTTAAAAGAATTATATTTAATATGAAATATAAGCATTTAAAGCTGTCGTAAATATGGGTTCTGTGCAAAGTAGCCATTACCTTTAGTTACTTGTTTACGTTACGGACCTTTCTTTTCAGTGGCTAAAGAAAATGGCTACTTTTCTCAGAACCGATATTTACAACAACTTAAAATGCTTATATCTCAAATTAAATATTATTTTTAACGCAAATAGGTCACAAATGACTAAGAAAAGCAAAATAAATTGTTAAATTTCTCAACTGTATTTCCTTTAGAATAATTTATGTCGTCCATAATAATGATTAACCGTAATCTCTATCTTTAAAATGATAGCTGTCCGACCAAGGTGACTCAGAAATTCAATTTAATCAGATTTGATTTATGAATTATCTCCCCCTGGGTTTTAGAGAGTTACTTCCCCTACATTGAAATAACTTTTAAAAATTACGTTTTAATCAAGTTTTGTTTTCAACCTTTTTTCTTGAAACATTAACGAAAATTTATACACATGAAAAAGATCAAAGTGTAGTATCTGTTCCGATAGATACTGCACCCCATAGAGCGATATTGTCTTGGCCTTCGGGGCTTGATTTACGCCGGTCTGTGGGTTTGTCCTGTGCAGTTCTAGGAGGTCCACCCGCCCAGGCTTTGCCTCCCCTCTTTGGGGAAGAGTAAGTTTATTGCATACTACCTGAGGCGGCCCTACCGGGGAATGCCGACGGGGCTGCCCAGGCATTTTTTGTAGGCCAGAGTGCTCACCTTCTCGGGCGCTGGCTTTTCAAATCCCACTTTCCCGACCTTGTGTCACATCTTACCTTGTGGGAGGAAGATGAAAAAATTTTAGCCTCAAAATTGGTACTTCTGCAATTTACGGACCTAGCTATTTTTTAGATAGAATTTTCAACTTAAATCCAATTTTTACGGTATCTTTTGTTTATTAAATTGTTAGGTGAAAGTACAGAATAGTTAACAAAGTCCCCCCCCCCCTCATGTTAAGAATGGGTTTCTAAATAATAACCTTATTATTTCAGCAAACTGCAGAAGTACCTCAAAATTCATAAATTTAAAATCAAAAAGGCGCTTTTTCGTAATGTTCTCACCCGTTTTTCTCAAGTTTTTCTCAAGTTTTTACTGACCATTTTTTTTTTCGGTGTATAATTACCTATCATGTCGCTAGACAATTCCGTGCTTTTGGGATATTTTTTATTTTAGGAGGGGGGATCAGTTTTCTATATAAATTTAACGTAAACTCATCACACCCTTTTTGACCATCACGAATTTTAAAAATTCTTTTTTCCATTTACAATTACCTATCATGTCGGGAGATAATTCTGGGTTTATGGAATTTTTATCAAATATTTTAAATTTTAGTGAGGGGGGTCAGTTTCCTATATAAATTTAACGTAAACTGACCCCCTACTTTTTGGCCATCAAATATTTCCCAAAATTTCTGGATAACCCGGAATTCCTTAGCGAGATGATAGGTAATTGTACACCGAAAAAATAAAAAAAATTTGGTTAGTAAAAAAGTTGAGAAAAATGGGCGGTTGAAGATTACGAAAAAGCGCCATCAAAACAAAAGAAAAACTGGCAGTAATATAAGTTAAAACTAAAACAAATACAACATTCATTTTGTGTTAGGATAAAGAATCGTATCGTTCCCATTTGAGGCGTCGTGGCGGGCCAGTGTGTGTGTGTGTGGGGGGGGGGGTAATGTCCAGTTAACCGATATGTATGCCGAAAGGAGGGTGTGTCCCTCAAGGAAAAATGTAATATTCTAAAAAGTACCTGGTACCTCTAAAGGAGAGTGTCATTTCTAAAATGAGGTAACCAAGCAAGTACCGCATATATTTTTGTAAATTAACTCTTGTAGGCAATAAATATAATAAATAAAATTATTCTAGTTCGCAATTGATTATTATTTTGATCTCTATTGCATGCCACAGTTAAATGGGTATGCCTGGACACGGCCGTCGTAAAGGAGGCCAGAGCACTGGAAAATGACGTTATGCACTTAAGTAACAAACGAGATCTGTCAAACAGTCAAACTATGTGTATTTTGACCCCTCGCTTCACTTAAAAATTCATCAAAATTGAGGAAATCAATTAATTTTAATGAAATTTTCAGTATTTATTAATTAACGATCACGGAATATAATTAACCCATTACTTTATTAAAAAGTTAAGTGCAAATGTATTATTTCGTGTAATTTGCATAGGCTAGACAGCAAACATTAAATCAATACTAAATAATAAAATGATGTTGTCATAAATTTTTTAATTTTTAAAACATGAATATTTTTCTTTGAAAAAATAATTTGTCTGATTTAAATATTCATTCTTTAAATAAGTTCATTCTTTTCGGATAATGTTTGGGTTGATTGTTATGACAACCTAGTCTACATCGAATGAAAAGACTCAGTTATGCTGCATGGAAATATCTCTTGGTTTATAAACACAAGAAGACGGAAGAAGCCAAACCCCCTATTCTTAGGCAGTTTTATTCTTTATATGAACATTTCATTATCATTAGTTTAAGCTGAATAATTTGGTAAGAATTGCTCTCATTTCCGAAAAAAATAAATGATGTTTCTTGATTTTTTTTTAATTTAAAAGTAAATCAAACATGAAAGATTACGAATTCAGTAAAGTAACACAAAATCAATAATTTAAAATAATTAATTAATAGAACATTTATTGAAATAAATTAAAATGTGTGTTTTTAGTTTTTTTTTTGTTTGCAAAACGAACAGTTTATTTACAATATAGTAAAAATTTGTAATAAATCATTGCCGTGGGGGGGGGGGGGGACTTATTGATTAGTCTAAAATTGTAAGTTTTATCCCGAAATAAAATTCTAATTTATTTTTTAAGACTTGCAATTCGAACTTTAATGCAATGCTTTAATCGTTGGAGGGCATGTTGTCATTTCCTCTTATTTTCTTTCATGCTTAACATCTATAAAAAAAAGAAATACATTTGAAAAAAGGAACAAGTTAACAATGATTTCCAAGTGAATGAATAATCCTATGGACATGAGTCTGCTCGCTCTGATTATAGGTGGACGCATGTGTGTTAAGCGCCTTTGGGCACTTCCGGTCCTCATTGATAGTGGTTCTTACTTCCACTATCAATGACGGTGCGCAAACAAACACTGTCTTTACGCATATTCCGCAAGATGCCCCCTTCCAGTCTAGCAAATATAGAACTCCAATTCCTCGATCACTCAACCTAACAAAATGCATACTGACAGCATAGAATAACACAATGGGCCACACTTCTCAAGTGCTCCTTCCCCGATTTGCTACAGAATGGGGTTTTAATCATCAAACCACCTCACCTCGATAACCACAGGGAACTGGTTTTATACAACATTAGAAAAGTACTGCCATTGTCAAGATTATTCTCAAAAAGAGCAAGCAATCTGGGACAACACCCGAAATTACATTGTTGCACCCTTATCTCAAACGTGATAATCAATCGCGCACAACAACTCATGGACAGACCAATTCAATTCTTATGTGCAACAAAAATACAGGACAATTACCAAGATCAGGACCAAATATATGAGGTCTTTAAATAAAGACAACAAAACCAAAAGAAACATTTTGACCAGCATGCGTTCAAGGAAGAACTACGGCCATTATAACCTGACCAGAGGGTAAGAGCACAAAACCCTGTTTCTATTTTTGGAGTGACCTCAGTGAAGAGTATTATTAAAGGGAGCTAACTTATAACTGACTATTATAGTGACAACACTAGAATGACCGGGAAGCAAAACAAAGTGACAACACTAGATTAGCCTGGAAACAGGTCTGATCTTAATAATGTTGAAAAAGTTTATAATAAATCGAACAATGTTGCTGAAAAGGAACCTTTAAGTGCTGAAGCATTGAACGAGGCCATTAAAATGTATGAATGAAAGAAATCTGTTTCCCACTGAAGCAACTTTGATTCTCAACATCGTATCAGTGATCGATATCAAAAAAGGGTGAGCAAATATTGACATTTTTAAAATAACTATTTAATCTGTATCATTAAAAGAGTTACTCACAAATCGACAAGGAATAATTGAGTATTACTTTTGCAGTCACCAAATTTCATCGTTTCCTTCACAGAAGGCATTTTGTGTTGCAAAGGAAACAGAAACAGACAATCCACAGAATTAATTAACGATTAATGGGTAAAAAAACTTGCATACTGCAAATCGACTCCAGAGATGGGGGATCATTCTCCTCAATTACAATGATAAAATGGAGTATCTCCCATCGTCAAAAATCAGTCATGCTGACGGATTATCTAGACTGATCCCAAAATATGCTGAACCCCTTAAAGACACAGTGATTGTCGCTCTACAAACTGAGGTAGAAGTAAAAAATACATTGTGTAACGCCATTAGGGAGCTTCCGATAACGCTAAAAAAAATAAAAGAAAAGGCATTAGACGACGATTTTTAAAAAAACATAAAAAATAAAATAAATCGGGTATAGTTATCAAAATCGGTTATAGTAATCAAAATCGGTTATAGTAATCAAAATCTGTTACAGTAATCAAAATCTGTTATTGTAATCAAAGTCGGTTATAGTAATCAAAACCGGTTATTATAACCAAAATCAGTTATAGTAATCAAAATCGGTTATTGTAATCAAAGTCGGTTTTTGTAATCAAAGTCGGTTATTGTAATCAAAATCGGTTATTGTAATCAAAATCGGTTATTGTAATCAAAGTCGGTTACTGTAATCAAAGTCTGTTACTGTAATCAAAGTCGGTTATTGTAATCAAAGTCGGTTATTGTAATCAAAATCTGTTACTGTAATCAAAGTCGGTTACTGTAATCAAAATCGGTTATTGTAATCAAAGTCGGTTACTGTAATCAAAGTCTGTTACTGTAATCAAAGTCGGTTATTGTAATAAAAATCGGTTATTGTTATCAAAGTCGGTTATTGTAATCAAAGTCAGTTATTGTAATCAAAGTCGGTTATTGTAATCAAAATCGGTTATTTTTATCAAAGTCGTTATTGTAATAAAAATCGGTTATTGTAATAAAAATCGGTTATTGTAATAAAAATCGGTTATTGTAATAAAAATCGGTTATTGTAATAAAAATCGGTTATTGTAATAAAAATCGGTTATTTTTATCAAAGTCGTTATTGTAATCAAAGTCGTTATTGTAATCAAAGTCGGTTATAGTAATCAAAATCAATTATAGTAATCAAAGTCGATTATAGTAATCAAAGTTGGTTACTGCAATCAAAGTCGGTTATAGTAATCAAAGTCGGTTATTGTAATCAAAGTCGGTTATTGTAATCAAAATACTATGTATAAAAGATAATTACGACAAAGTCTCGAAGCAGTCTTTCTGTAACATATTATTCTGTACTTCTGTAAATACACACTCTTGTACATATACTTTGTATAAATCCCTGTAGGCGTTTGTACAAATTCGAAAGATTACCATTTGGGGTTAAGGTTGCGCCAGCCATTTTTCAACAAGTAATAAACACATTGTTTAGCAGACTGGAATTTGCGACAGCATACATAGATGACATTCTCATGATCATTAAAAGCGCCGAGCAATAGAAATCGCATCTATGGAAAGTATTTAAGAAAATCCAGTTCTATGGATTTAAATTGAAGAAGGGAAAATGCGATTTTTTCATGGGAAAAAATAAAATATATTGGTAAAATTATAGACAAAGATGGTAGGAGACCCTACCCAGAGCGAGAGAGTGCGATAAAAAATATGGCAGCTCCGGAAAACGTTTTGCGACTACAAAGTGTTCTTGGTTTAGTAAATTATTACAATGTGTTTATTCCAAACATGCACAATTTGTGAGCGTCTCTTAATGAGCTTTCAAAAAAGAAAAAGATTTGGTCTGGACGACAAAATGTCGGGAGGCATTTGAAAAAATAAAAAAAAATATGCTCACATAAGAATTATTTTTGACGCACTAGAATCCAGATCTCATAATCATTGTAGTTACTTATGCTAGCTCGTACGGCATTGGAGCTTGCACATTACACAAAAATGTAAGACGGATCGCTAAAACCTATCGTCACGTTCTCGTACATCACTACCTGGAGAAAAGAGTTACTTAGAAATTGAGAAGGAAGTATTGGGTAGTATTTTTGCACTCACCAAATTTTAGTGTTTCGTTCACAGAAGACATTTTGTGTTGCAAACCGACTATAAACTACTGTTAACGATTTATGGGTCAAAAAAGAGTTTAACGACGCATACTGCAAACAGACTACAGATATGGGGGACCATTCTCTTCAATTACAATTATAAAATGGAGTATCTCCCATCGTCAAAAATCAATCATGCTGATTGATTATCTAGAATTATCCCAAAATATGCTGAACCCCTTAAAGACTCACTGATTGCCTCTTTACAAACTAAGTTAGAAGTAAAAAGTGCATTGTGTAACGTCATTAGGGAGCTTCGGATAACACTCAATGAAATAAAAGAAAAGGCGCTAGACGACGATTTAAAAAAAAAGGAAAAAGAAAAAAGAAAAGAAAAGAAAAACGCCAACAAATTTCGGAAGTGTATTTAATCTGTGCTGAAGTAGTTATGTACATCGATCAAGTGGTTATTCCTACAGCATTATAGAAAAGAATCCTAAAGAAATTCATGTCGCTCATCCGGGCATTTTGAGAATGAAAAATCTCATGAGAAGTTATGTGTATTGGAAAAGCATTGGCAAAGATATCGAAAATGTGGTGAAAATATGAAAAGGTTGTACTTTGGCAGCAAAATCACCTTCGATAAAGTTCAGACCCTGTCCGAAAACTAACCGACTGTAGTCTAAGATGCACATAGGTTTTGCTGACCCACTGGATGGTTTCTATTAATAGTGATAGACAGTTTCTGAAACTGGCCGGAAATATTAAAATGTAAGAAACCAACTACATTAGTTTTTTTTACATGAATTTTCCCAGCAACCTTAGCAACAGAATAGACATGTCTTTCATTTTAGGTCTGGAGTGAAAGACAGTCCTGAGAGCTTATCAAAACAAAGTGCCTCTTCAAGGAGAGAGCCATTTATTTCGACTGAGGCAAAACAGGGATCCGAGCACTTGTGGTGAAAGAAGAGGAGCTTAGTTTTAGAAGCGTTTAACACTTTTTTAACACTTTTAAAATATTAAAAAAGTATTTAAAACCACTTTTCCCCAGTACATCACCATCTAGTCCAGGTCTAAAGAGAGAGAATAAGTGAAATCTTGGTTACCAGAGCTCTTCGATGTGCTACCGTAGACAGTTGTATCTTCATGGACGGTGGCACCGGGGGGGGGGCTCAAGCCACCTCACTTTTTTACTTGCCCCCCCCCCCCACTTTACGGTCATCAATAATTAAGTGGCTATGCATGTGTTTAACCGGGCCCCCCCCCACACTTTTTAAGAGAACCCCCCCACTTTTATAACTGTCCCGCCGGTCCTGATCATCTCGGAAGATGTCAACAAATGATCTCAGAATATGAGTTTGCAGATCATTAATGAAGATCAGAAAGCGTGCTGGTCCCAGAATAGATCCTTGAGACACGCCAGCATTTATTTTATGCGCTTCCGACCTTTGCCTATCAAAAATTACTTTTATAAATCTATCTGAGAGAAAGGGTTTGATGGTTGCGAATACATTGCTAGATATTCCATAGCTAGCAAGTCTGTGAAGCAACCCTTTGGGCCAGACCCTATTGAAATCGTTGATATGTCAAGAGCTATTGCTCTAGAAACAATGCCACCTATCAAGAGATTCGCTGTTACTATGTGATACTACAGTTAGCACATCAGCAGTTTTGTAACAGGATTTATTTAAAACAGAAACAGAAAACGGATTGACTTCTTATGCATGAGAGAGAGGGAGAGGGGGGAGAGATACAGATAGCCATCTCGCTACATCAGCTGCCTGGGTGCGTTGCCCACACCCCTTTTTGGGGAGAGCCCTATACGTCTGCTCTATTTGAAATCTCGCCGACTAAGAGTGAGAGACCCCACCAGAAGTCACATAACTTCCTCAACTTCTGCCGTAGGTGACCTTTTATCTTTAAGATTTTTTCACAGAAAACACGGCTCCCATTAGGCAACACTCCTTCCTTCCCATTTTTTTTTCAAAATATCTTCATATAAAGTATTTTTTACGTCCGTCTCTCATTTCAACATTCTCATTCGTACGCTCACTTTTATTCATTAATTCGTCACTCGTTTAATTCTATATCTATAAACCGAGGAATAATAGAAACAGTCGATTTGGTTTCATAATTGCTTGCAACCGTGGACATCTCTTGGGCCAACACATACCATCCTTGACCAGAGGATATGAGTTACTTCACAACAACCCACTTAATCTTCCCAAACAATGTTCCTATTATTTATTTTTTTATTTCGGACCACAGGGAAAAACATCACCACATTGTTGACAACAGAACAAAACGACCCGCATTCACTAATGGATCGGTTGTTGTTTTTTCAATTAATTGGCTAACACGTGTTGACCTAAACGGTTACATGTGTTTTTTATTTTTATTCATGTTTTTAATTTTAAAACAACTGCTTAATTGTTTCTCACTTTCTCTAAATCACGCATGCGAAACGACAAAAGAAAAAGAAGAAACCTACAGACCTTGATCGGTTACCAACACCAAAATCATAGGACACAACCCTATCCTCTTCTCTCTTTTTTGACAAAACGTACAACACAAATAGAAAGTTATGCATCAGAGCGACAAAACAAAATAAATAAAAACAATTGTATTGTCTTCATTTCTTTTCAAATGTGCATTTATATCTGTGTGTGAGTGTTCCAAAATTAAAATGTCCGTGTGAAATGAAACAAAAAGAAAAAACATACAAAAACGAAACAAAAATAAAACACAAAATCAACAATTGTCATCTGTGTGTGTAACAATCACATTCTTTTTTCTTTTATCCTCCTTCTTCCTTCTTTTTCTTTTGTGTTCTTTTGTGTTAGTGTGTCTGTGTGTGCGTTTGTCTTCATTCCGACTGCTAAAACTTACTTTTTCCCTTTGTTTTGCCTTCTATTTTCTTGTTTTTAAATGTTCCTGTCCTCCCGCTGTATTCTTCTTTTCTCTTTTTTATGTATATATTTGTGAGTTAATAATTTGAAAAAAAAAGTTTAAGACTTTTCCACTTAAAACATGGCTCCCATTATGTAACAAGAAGATTGTTTTTGCTAAAATGATCGACAATTTCGTGGTTTATGAGATTGTTCGTACTAAGAGTGACATTAAAAGCTGCTTTTCAGATTCACACAACAAAAGAAAACATTTTTCTTATACGCTGCAAATGCATATGCGATCAAGATCGTATGATTAACTAATTTGCATCTGGCCATCTTGTGCGAATTTATATTAAGATGCTAAACTAGCCCCTGTCCTCTCCAAACTCTACAACAAATGCCTTATTTCCCTGTACTGATGAGTGAGAGCCATAAGCTTGAAAACTTCTTTCTGACCATCAGTATGGATTTAGGCAAGCACATTCTACTGCGGATATCCTAACGGTCATCTCTGAACGCATATACCATACACTGGACAAAGCAGGTGAAGCTAGGCAGTAGCGCTTGGTATATCCAAAGCCTTTGACAAGGTCTGACATAAAGGTCTTCTCATAAAAATTAATTCATATGGTACAAATATTTAATATAATTAGATCCTTCCTAACCAAAAGAAAGTTCCAGGTTGTCCACGATGGCCGTGCATCCAAACAACATGACATAAATGCAGGTGTACCCCAAGGATGGATCCTTGGACCTTTATTGTCCCCGATTTTCATAAACGATCTCCCTGATGACATAGTGTCTGAGATGTGCATACATAAAATGAGCGTTGTTGAATCGGGAACTGGATTCGAATATTTGAAATTATGATTTATATGATTTGAACTTTCACAATCTACTCTATTGCAATAATATATATATATATATATATACAGAGCTTTACGGAGCCCTCCAAAAAGGAGCGCGCTCCAGGAGCACGCTCCTTTTTGCTGAAGCGAAGGAGAGGAGGGCTCATTTTATATTCAGCGGGAGTTGAGCGGGAGCAACTCGATTTGGGACTAAAGAGCGGTGGTTTTATCGCTCCGCGCTCCTCGCTCCAAAATTATTTGATTTTTTTTTAAACATTAGTTTTTTATCGAGCAATATAAAGGAAAAGTAAAGAAAGTCTCAGAGTTTACTCTTAATTATTTTTTAAAATCATGTCTCTGGTAGAGAGAGGGAGTGGGCTCAGGCGGAAGACGATTTAATTGTAATGTTTTTAACAATCTTTTTTTTATTCTTTTATTCGTTACCCCCCCCCCTCCCAACCCCGTCGACTTGCTATCAAGCGATGAGACAGATCAAAGGCGTCATTAAAGTTTTTATTGCAGTCAGTGACTTGAGCGTTCTATTTCTTTGGAAAGATTAAACATTTGTGTTAGGGATACGAACGATTTTGACACCATCTGAGTGCAGGTCGGGAGGGGGTGAGAGAGAATTCAAAATGTTTACTAGCTGACCTGAGATAATTACTAAGGCCCTTTTAAAAAGTACACTGCTATCTTTCTGTTGAATAAAAACTCCGAAAATTAGCTCTCTAGATAGGGGAGGTAAGTTGCCCAATCAAGGTTTCAGAGTACAGTCTACCCTACCATTTAATTCATATAACTTTGGGGAGGATATATGTGGATTCATACCGTTCCTATTAGTGAAAGTTATGTTGTTTTTCTTCTCTTAGACTAGATAGTCTGCTTGACTGGATAGAAGTATGTATGTATACTACACAATTTAGGAAAACTCGTCAAAGGAAAACTGGGCAACTGAAAATTCGTCAATAGAAAATTCGGCAACGGAAAACTCGGCAATTTGGGCCAAGTAGGAAAATTCGGCAATTATCGAATAAATATTGATTGAAAATATATTTTAGAACCGTTTTTACAGGAGATATACTTGTAAATACGGGGCTCCCCTCCCCAGTGAAGAATATATTTTATATTATTTTTTTGGTACTTGTACAGTTTACGAACCGGGCTATTTTTTAGATAAGATTTTCAAGTTAAATTAAATTTTTACGATATCTTTTGTTTATTAAATTTTTAGGTGAAAGTACAGAAAAGTTAACAAAGCCCTCCTCACTCCATGTTAAGAATGGCTTTCTAAATAATGTTATTTCAATCCGGTTCGTAATTATGTTACGAAATTAAAGGTTTGGACCGGGTTATTTTTTACATAAAATTTTCAAGTTAAATTCAATTTTTACGATATCTTCTGTTTATTAAATTGTTACGTGAAAGTACAGAATAGTTAACAAAGCACCACCCCCTATTCTCCCCATGTAAAAAATCGTTGTCGAAATAATGTTATTATTTCAAGCCGGTTCGTAATCAAGTTACGAGATTAAATCCATCATAATTCATTTAGATTTCTTCGTAAACAAGTCAGCCATTTTAATTGACAAAACATCAATTACTTCGTGTGTGTGCAAAACTTGAAAGGAATTTATAAACTATCGAGTAGAAAGTCATTTAAACTGGCTTTAAATTCTTAGAAAATGTCCATGTATTTAAAAAAGCAAAATTGTTTTCTTGTTCTCAGGAAACGAAAATTTACGTATAATCCTATACTTCGTCCGACATGTTTTCCTATAACTCTCAAAATATTAGCGAGATTTTGTCAAATATTATCTTACGGTCTTACACTCAAAGTGACATCTGTACCCATATTGACGAGATCCTTTGACGCCCACCCCTATCCTTCGACCACTCATTGGCAGAATAGAACGTTTATGAAAGAAGGTATATTTTCATTATAGAGCGCTGAAAAAGAGCCACTCCTTTTTTATAGGAGTTGCAGCAGGAGCAGTTCTTTTTTGAAAATAGGGAGCGTGAGAGGAGCCAGCTCCAATTTTGGGCGTTGGAGCAGGAGCGGGAGCAGCTCCAAAAGCAGTGGAGCGCGTAAAGCCCTGTATATATATATATATATATTTTAATTAATTTTATATATATATATATATATATATATATATATATATATATTAATTAATTGTATATATATATATATATATATATATATATATATATACAGGGCTTTACGCGCTTCACTACTTTTGGAGCTGCTCCCGCTCCTGCTCCAACGCCCAAAATTGGAGCTGGCTCCTCTCACGCTCCTCATTTTCAAAAAGGAGCCGCTCCTGCTCCAACTCTTTTTTCTTCTATCTCTACATATATATATATATATATATATATATATATATATAGTACATGCATTATATTAGTTTCTGTAGATGTAAATCTATTGACACTCCAGTGTTTATAAATGTGCTCACTAACAAGTAGAGCTGTTCTTTAGTATAATTTTTTATTTATACAAACATTATTAGTTACATATGTGCATACATGTTTTGTTTGGATTTGTGCTGCCGATGAATAACAAAGTAACAATTCGGAGACAATATAGTATTCAAACAACATTTATTGTTCGTGAACCCGGTTGAATTCGCTATGAAGTTGTGCCCACGAGAATGTGTATAAGACAGTCTGAGCAGAATGTGTATACATGTGTGTGTGTGTGTGGGGGGGGTGTTTGTGTGTGTGTGTGTGTGTGTGTGTGTGTAAATAGAGAGGGAAGGCTACATACCAAATTGTGTGTTTTGTATGGAGTGCACATGGTGTGTGTTGCATTCGTCATGGCCAGAGCCGGATAACCACCCCAGCAAACAGACAAAACCAACATGCATCAGAAGATTAAATCGACAGAGACGCCCACCTGCATGAGCACATGATTTTAAAATGTCAAACACTCAGTCCATAGTTATCTGATTTTGAAGTTTATAAAACTGTAAAATAGAACAAGCTAGTATTTACTACGTCTAATCATCATCATCATCATCATCATCATCATCATCATCATCATCATCAGTTTAACGTCCGTTTTATATGCTGGCATACATCGAACGTCTCTAAGAAATTTACTTCCAAGCTAACATATCTCTAGCCAGATCTTTATTTATCCCTCTTTATTTCAAGTCCATTTTGATCACTTTCTCTTATATTTTCATTGACCTTTCCTTGTGAACTAGACCTGCTACCTTAACAGTTCTACATCTACTGATCCTAGAACTCTCATCTATTCTTTTAACGTGGCCATACTATCGAAGTATCCTGTTCTGCATGCATCTCCCTATATCGCCCAGATTTAATCTTCTTCTGAGGTCATCAGAACTAAGCCTGTCTTTAATATTCACTTTACATATCCATAATATCATTTCTCTCCTTCCAACGCATCTCTTAAACACTCATTGGCTAGGTTTAACTTCCATGCATCATCAGACTGCATACATATGCTTGATAGACTCTTCCCTTGGTCGACAGTAGTAACACTCTGCTGGTTAGTAATGACAGAAGTTCCCTGAACTTACTCCATCCACTCCTACCTCTTGCAATCACACTAGCACCTGCTCCACTCTGTACTCCAATGGTATCACCAATGTAAAAAAACTTCTAAACAACCTCAATAGCTTCGCCATCCAGATATACTTTGTCCCCATCCGAGTGCTCATCTATCTCCATTGTCTTCCACTTCTTGCACATAAAATGGTTATCTTCTCTCAATCTACCAGTAATTCCACTGCATTTCTTGTAAAAGGCGAAACTCGAACATAGCATGTCAAGCCCAGCATTCTGCATGTGTAACCATTGCACCATTTCATCTGCCATATAAAATATAAATAATAATTTAAATAAATACGAACAAATGAAGGTTCATTTATTTTGAATTTGAATTTTTAGATTTTCGTATGCGTTTTTCTTTTATTAAAAAAAAATCAAACCTTTATGGAATTAAAAAAAAAAAATTTAAACAAAATATTAAAATTTATTCAACAACAAATAATAGTTAATTAATAAAATGTCGCAGGGGGCGATGCAGGTGATCGGTCTTACAATTAATTAAGAGAGAGACGCAGACAAAATATACAGAAATGACAGAGAAGATAAAACAAACTCGTGTGTGCAGCAAAATATAACGGTGGCATTTATTTCAAAGAAATAAATATGTGTCCATTAGGAAAAGAGTTCATGATTCAGTGAGTTGACAGGAAAAGATGGATCGTAACCATAGGATGATTATGATGATGATGGTGATGATGATTGTTATCCTGGCCTAAGTGTCCTTTGTGTGATGATACTGCTGTGATCATGATGAATTCTGTCTGGAATGTCCTTTGGTCTTCTCAATGGGAGCTGTTGCTTTTGACATAGCTGCTGTAGAACTTTTACTGGCTGGAGAATAATCTGCAGATGATGATAATGCATGGATCGGTTGATAGCTGCTGTGATGATAATGATGATGATGGCAGTCAGTGTTGATGTGCTGTAAAAGGAGAGGGTTAAGCTGCTGCTGCTGACGGCGTTAATCAATAACAAAAGTTGTTCTGTCTGGCAGGTATTTGAGGGGAAAGGCTGATACTACTGGATATTGTTGTGATAGTGAAAACGCTGTTCCTTCCAGCAGGGATTCGAGGAGAGAAGGCTGCTGCTGCTGAATGGCATCAACACAGTGGTGAAATGATTCCATAATGTCTAACAAAGATTCATGCAGCAGGTGTGGTCGATGGAAATGGAGGAGACAGTGTCTTGTCGGCGTCGAGGCAAGATCCCCGAATGTGTAAGAGCTGTTCTTATCAATGGGTGTTAAGACCAACTCCTATATATTATTTGTAAGTAACGACAACCAGGAAAAGAAAAACCCTTTTTATAACAACAACAAAAGGGTTCATTCAATTACCTATACTGTTTGGTATAGGTGGAAGAAAGTTGGACAGTGTCCGAGTGAGGAAAGGAAAAGTAGAAAATTCTTTTAGCTGTCGAAAGTCTGTCAGCAGTTATCTTCAGGCGAAGATAGTTGATGCTTGAGCGTCCAGTGGACAGGGACAGGAGAGATAATCGTGACGTCTTTCCTCGTTGCTTTCAGGAATCTCTCTGCTGACTGACCGTGATTCCCAAAGAGGCTGAAGTAGTTCTTCTTGGGACTGATGAAATAAATGTGCCCTGCAAGTTGATTGGTCAGTGTGACCAAATTGCATAACAGGGACATTTCTTCAGGAGAAAAAATAAGTCTTTATTTATGACTGCTACAAATGAACGACTGAGTGAAGAAACGCACCTTTTTTATACTGCTTTTTGAGTTGTTGTTAATACAACGCTTTGATGGGATCTGATTGGTCGGCTTCAGTGACGATATGTGCACCAAGAATAAAACTGTGTTGGTTTCTGTCACATGGGTTAAGATGTTCAATGATTAAATATCCAGTTTTGTTAGGAGTGCCGAGTCATAAACAGGGTCAGCACGATAAAATGTCATTCTGGCTTGGCAGGCTGGGAGTAGGCTCAAGGTGTTTCCTCGAATAGTGGCAATAGCGAGGCCCTGTAAAGCCAAGTCAATTCACGAATTAATAATTACATTTCTTTAATAATTAATTCTGTTATTAATATAAACTAACTTTTTAAATTTTTGAATGTGATTAACTTAAAGAATTAAAATTAATTTTTAATAAATAAAAATGTATTATCAATTCTTAAATCGAGAAAAAAAAACCTTGGCTATGAGCAAAGTGTAGTATCTGTTCTGATACTACACTTCCTCTTTTCTGTCCTCGGTCAGTGAAAGAGAAATCCTTCTAGACCGAGGCAATTTTAATTTTTGTTCCCAACCAGAGTCTATTTACTTTAACTGGATATCCCCACATTAAAACCGACCTTGTGTCTAACTCTTCTCTCGTGGGGAGGGGATGAAGGCAAGTAAATAACAACACTACATAAATTTCTTTCCGTTTTACTCTAGTTTGTTTGCCTTTTGGCTAAGATCAAAGTGTAGTATCTGTTCCGATGGATACTGCACCCCATAGACTGGTATTGTCTGGGCCTTCGGGGCTTGATTTACGCCGGTCTATGGGTCTGTCCTGTGCAGTTCTAGGAGGTCCACCCTCCCAGGCTTCGCCTCCCCTCTTTGGGGAGGAGTAAGTTTATTGCTTACTGCCTGAGGCGCCCCTACCGGGGAATACCGACCGGGCTGCCCAGGCAATTTTTAAAACCCTACTTTCCCAACCCGACCTTGGGTCACATCTTACTTGTGGGAGTAAGATAAAAACTGGCCTTGTGCCTAACTCCTGGAGAGGAGTAAATCAATACTCTAGTTTGTTTGCCTTTCCGGCTTGTTACTTAAATAAAGCCTCTTTTTTTTACTGTCAGACTGCTGCACTCACCATTGAGCTAAAAGTAACTTTCATCTACACAGCGCATGCGCGAAGCGTCGAATTCGGGTTGTTTTCAAAATATTTCCACGATGTCTGTCGATTATTTTGGTGCCCTTTACTCAGCGAGCCTGGCCGTTGGTGGCATTATGGGTTATGTCAAAAGTGGTACGTAGATATAGATAAATATTCACTTTTTTTATTTTGGTAATAATTACAAAGAAACAAACATTCATCCGCCCCAATGTTCAAACATAAACCACGAGAAAACAAAGTACACCTCGTCATGTGGCTTAACTATGTTTTGGATCTTTATTTACCTTTCAAAATAAAACTTCTTATTGATTTGGTTAGGGCATTTAAGTAAGTTTTGTTTATTTCGAGCAGAAGTTCAACTTATAAAATCTACATGTGTTATTTTTTTTATATGAAATTTTTTTTTAAATCTTTTTTTTTTACTTTATTTAAAAAATTGGGTATCTTTAAGAATGATCAGTACAGTCGCGGACGGGGTCCAAAAAACTAACGAGAACGGGGGTATAAAAATAAATATGCAACAAGTGAGTTTAACCTACGTCGAGAAGAGATGTTTGTCTACTTACCTATGATATTTGTTTGTATTTTGACGTACTATAAATGGGTTTTTATTAGATGTAAAAAAAAATTCTTGTTCATTTTTTACTCGTTTTTTTTTTTAGACAATATGGCGTCTTGTGCTCACTTACGAGCAAGCGCCATTTTTTTTTTTGCAAGTTCGTGTTACAAAACTATTGATTTCTACTAAATAGCAATTGACACGGGTTATAAATACAAACAAATATCACAGGTCAGTTTTAAATTAACTTTTATCGACGACAGTTACTTTTATTTGTTGTATATTTGTTTTTTTGAGCGTTTTCAGCGTACTGATCATTCTGAAAGATACCCAAAAAATGATGTCAAGTTCTTTAAATGATAAATTATTTTTAAACTTTTATTTTCATTTTATCGATTGTTTATGTACTAAGGTGCACCATTGACCGAATATGATACAGTTTAAACGTGTTTTTGTTTGATTTCAAAACACAAATGAACCATAATACTTGACTTTGCCTTATAAATTTTAATTCTAAACCGAAATTACTTCTAGGGTGACAGTTTAAAGTCTTTAAAATCAGTTCCGAAGGTTGAAGGTTACGACGTGGAGTCAACGGTTGACAATGTTTACGACCCCCGACCCCTGTTATATTGTTTGGTTGTTGTAAATGATTTGGAAGCCTTTAAACTATCAGTTTAAACGTTAGTTATGTCGAGAATTAAAGTTTATAGGCCAAAGTCAAATTATTATAATTTATTTGTGCTGTGAAACCAAAGAAAAATATTCTATACATAGAAAATGTTAGGGTCGATAACTCTAATTTACTCTTGATTTTGATCGAATTGAGTTATCGTCCTTGGCATTTTCTACAATTTGTACGATAAGAAAGTATTATTATTTTTTTGTTGTTGTTGTTTTCTTAGGAATATAAAATAGTAAAAGTCTCGAAGTGAAATAAAATGTGAGTAAAAACAAACAATCTCTTTTACTGTCACCGATTTCATGTTCATATGTTTTTTTTTTATTTGCACAATCGGATTTAATAAAGCATATGGTGAAAAAGTAAACTATAAGATTAATAATTCAATAAATAATTAATAAATCCCTTATGTCACTTGGACATTGTTTAGTTCAATATAGAGAAATCCTGATTCCTTATATATAATTGTATCACGGTCCATAGTTTTCTTCGAAATGTCCGGCTGGCTTGGCAGGCCGAGAGCAGACTCAAGGCGTTTCCACGAATAATGGGCATAGAGAGGCGATTGTCTCTGGTGTTGCACGTCATTAATAGACCAAGGCTGACGAGGAAGTCGCGTGTGGCAGAGCCAATCACTCCACTCGTCTCGACAGCGATCGGTTGAAATACAAATCTGTCGAGAGATTGGCATATTTTGACCGCTTGTGGCTCTCTGCTGACGCTGCTGCATGTCCAGGGTTTGTTGCTGATTCTATCACTGACGAGGGCGCAAAAGTGTCGACACAAGTCGCATCCCATATCAGTGACTTGCCGTTTGTAAAGGGAAACACTGTGAGGCCATCAGGTCGTTTGCAATCCCATCTGTCAAGGCCAACCGGTTCGAGAATCAACAGCAAGCCAGCGATGTCTAGTGCTTGTCGAACGACATAATTGAGAGCGCTGTGCCTCAGAAATCTGCCGGCACTCCTTCTACATGAAAGGGTATAGAGTCCATATATGTCGACGTGCTGGCCACAACGGCACTTGTGACTGCTGCAAACTTTAGAATCTGTGTGCAGAGCTACAGCGAATCTATGGCAATTGTCATCAACCAGGTTACCAACAGCCGATGATGGGAAGGCTGTTAGCCATGCACTGCTGTGTGGTGAATTTGCAGCTTGAAGGCAAGTCAGATGGTGTTGGTCGCAAAATGATTTTAGGGATTCGACACTGGTCTTCACCCTGATCGTATCCCAGCTCTTCTGTCTTTTTGTCTGCTCCGGAACGATTAGAACAGCTCCCCTCCGGTCGGTGGAAAGGTCATGGATCAATTGGTTGAGAGGGGATTCTGATTATTGTGTATGAGGACCCTCAGCTACCCCCCCCCCCCATGACATTCTATTTTTTAGGCGATTACGTATGAACACCCTGAAAAATGTGGGGGGGGGGATCAGTTTAACATATAACTTTAACTTAAAATGATCACCCACTTTCCGACCAGATAGCTTTTGAACGACATGTAACCGTTTTAGTTAAATCTTAGAGATAACCATGTTCTTTTTTTTGGGGGGGGGGGGGCTATCTGGACTTAAAATTAAAGGAGGATTTATTTTTCCGCTGGGTTTTTCAGCCTATTACTAACTTTTCAGCATGAAACTCCATTCCCCCATCCAAAAATAAACACAATTTATCTCCCTTAACAACAATAAAAAAAAAATCTGGTTACCTGCCCTTAAAAACGTTATATGGTTAGACAATGGCCTGGAAATGGGTGATCATTTTATGTTATATTTATATGCAAAACTGATCCCCCTACTCTAAATTTTAAAACATCATTTTTGTTTGTTTTTTCTCCCAAGTTTTTCAGTGTTCACATGTAATCGCCTAAAAGAAGTAGAATCTCATTGAGGTGGTGGTGATTTAGCTGAGGGTCCTCATCTACAAATTTACCGAGAAGAACGTTTGAAAATTTTAAATAATAAAAAACAAACTAAACTTCTTTTTTTTTTCACTAAAGTTTTTAAATATTGGTTTTCTACACATATCTAAATATTTTAGCAGATTGGGGCTTAAGTCAAGAAGAACCTAATATTTTCCTTAAAATTTTATTTTTGTTTTGTTTTTATGTTGTTTTCGATATCCATAGGTATTACATCGCTAATCGCTTTGATTTTGTATAGTATCACCAAGAAATATATATATATATATATATGATAATAAATATTATTCGCGACATAAATTATTTTAAAAGAAATACACTTGGTAAATTAGTCAAAAACGATTTATTTTGCTTTACATGCTCATTTGTGACCTATTTGCCTTACAAGACATTTATTATTAGATATAAGCATTTTAAGTTGTCATAAATATGGGGTTTGAGCAAAGTGGACATTTTCTTCAGCCACAGGAAATAAGGTCCATAACGTAAACAAGTGGCTAAAGAAAATGGCTACTTTGCTTAGAACTGATATTTACAACAACTTAAAATACTTATATCTCATTCATTTTTTAACACAAATAGGTAACAAATGAGTAGATAAACCCAAATAAATTGTTTTTGACTAATTTAGCAACTGTCTTTCCTTTAAAATTATTTATGACCCCCGGGTTGTCAGGAAATGAATAAGAAACCCTAAAACCCAGATTACAATTTGTATTCTTATTTTCTTTTTATTTCTGTAATTTTCAATTTATAAATAATATAACGCCAATGTTTTCTTTGCTGTTTTTGAATGCCTGGTACAAATATAGACCATAGAATATTATTGTAAAATCCCCTGAATTTCCAAACTTTTTAACTTGATTTTTATATTTAAAAAAAGGTTTCCTTTTAATAAATATCAAACATTTTTATTAAAATTCAACATTAGATTTTGGATTTTTAAAATTGTTTATGTTTGTGTTTGTAAAAACAAATTTTCTGGGGAGTCGAATTTATCTGTAAATTTTCTTCATTCTTTATTCTAAAAAAAAAAACTGATATCAAGAATATGGTGATAAAATTACAATTACATTCAGTTTTTGAATGTTTTAAACAAAATCTCCGAAAATTAAATAAGAAAATATAATAAACGTAATTGTAGCAGTATTTGATCGGGAGTTTGCTAAAAACGGAATTTTCCCTAAAGGTTAGAGTAAGTCGAAACCTTTTTCCTTTTCTTCCTTTTTCTTTTTCTCCTTTTTTCTCTTTGTTTTCTCTTTTTTTTTTTTTTTTTCTTTTCCTTTTTTCTTTTTTTTTTCTTTTTTCTCTGGCTCTCACTAACTTGTATTGATGTTTCCGAATTAATAACAGTTTTCCTTTCTCTTAGATTTTAGAAATCTGCATAAAGTATAAATTGCCATATGAAATAATAACCATTTCACAAAGATTTTTTCAGTCATTATTTATATCATAGTGTCAATTATTTTTTTCCTTTTTATTTTCTGCATAATTATATAATTGTTTTTCTCCAGGCAGTGTTATTTCCATGGCAGCTGGAATGACTACAGGTTCTTTAGCTGGTTATGGTGCCTACCAGATGTCAGTTGACCAAAAAGATGCAGGACTTAGTTTATGTGAGTTTCATCCTCTTTCTTTCATTTCATCCCCTTTGTTTTTCTCTCCAAAATTTTTCTCTCCGCTGTTTCTTGTCACTTTTTAAAAGATTTATTGAAATTAGTTTGTAACGATAACCGAGAACACAATTGCTTCCAAATTTGATAATGCCTGTATGTTAATTGTTGTTCACACACAAATATATGTATGCAATGCTAGGCACCTTCTCGATTTTCTCCCAACTTTCTTTTGGCCTGTCTATTTATCCACTTCAATGCTCACATAACTTTTTTGTATGTACATGGGCACCTGAATTTTTATTTTTGCTATTCACCCCAAACAAGGCATATTGCCACTGAAGCGTAAGGATCTACTGTGATAGGGGCTAGATTCATAGGCAAAGGGGGTAACCTGAGGAAAGTTGGGCAGCACAAGTGAATTGTTCAAGGAAAGAAGGTGTGAAAAACTTGAGAGGAAATGGATTTTCAACTGTGTGAAAAGGTTTTTAGCACCAGAAAGAGCTAAGAACTTTTTAAGATTTTAGAAGGGGGCAAAAGGTGAACGTGTTAGTTATGGCCGAGCTGCTGGATCGAGAAAGCTGGTTGGCAAAAGGTATCCCTGTGACAGGAACTGAATGTGAGGGAGTTGAGAAATCAGCTGAACTGGAAAATAGATGAAAGTTTATTTCATTATCCCACTGATGATTATATAATCACAATTTATTATAACCTCATTCTGGTTTTTTAAAACTGACTCAGATTTTTCTCTACTGATTCCTTGCCCCTGAGGGTTGGAGTAAGGAGTCGGCAATTTTTATATGGGTGGGAGTTAGATTTGTTTTACCCCCCCCCCCCTTCCCCCATCTCTCTGGTATGTGATCATTGGTACATGGAAAGTTCCATTTTTGCTGCCTTAAAGGTAAACGTTCACTGGCATGTTGGCCTCTCTGGTTGCATCACTTGTCAGACAATGGTGCTGATGAGATCTTTTATATTTGACCCAGGGTTGTGGAGTCAGCTGCAGGAAATCTTTTGTTTTTGGAGTTGATAAAAAACTATAAAAAAAAAAAAAAACTGACCTGATAAAAATGGTCACATCAAAATATGTGTTGTTCTTAAGAGGTAGTCGTCTTTCTTTGCACCCCTTCCCCCCCCCCTCCCTCAGAAAAATTCTTTGACGCATAGCTACAAAATCTGCATTCTACAATAGTAACCAGAGTTAAAATTTTCAAGGTTTACCTTCTAGTCAACCACTGTCTTCCTGACATTGTCAAATTGACAAGTTTGGAGAACTTATCGTAAGCAAGACTGCTCAAAAATCCTTATCCTGTGAAGATCTTGATAGTATAAGAAATGGGGTCAATAATTATCGAATTTACTGATATATTTATATCAGTCATGATACTAATCTCAATAAAGGATGAAAGAAAATTATTTTCTTGAAACTTTGACCGATTTTATAAAAAGAAAAAAATGTTTTGTTCTTTTTTTACTTTTGTTAGGTGTTAGTACCTTCATGTCAGCGTTGATGGGATACAGATTTGTGATGACTCGGAAGATTATGCCTGCTGGAATTGTTGCTGCTGCAAGGTACGTAAGACGATTGTTCTGATTTTCTTGCTTAGAGGCAACAGTTGTGAGGTACGAGATGATCGCCTACCTCCCCTGAACCTGTAGAGAAACAGACGACCATTTTCTCCACTTTTGTGAATTTTTTTTTTTTTTATGCAAGTCGCTCCAGACAAGGCATGAAGCCACTTGATGTAAAGAGTTAAAAAAATACTACTTCAAGGTCAAAAACTAGCTAACAATAAGTGTTAGATGGATAGATTCTGACCCAGAAAACAGCAATTCTTTCCCCTTTGTCTGAAACTTCGCTCATGGAATGTGAGGACTAAAGGACAAAATAAGGGAGAATATATATGCGAACAATGTATTTGAAGTAAGTGGATTGTGAGAGGGTAACTGAAATAGAAGAATCTTTCTGAAGGCCGAAATGAATGAAATAATGAAGAAAATGCGTGAGCATGTTTAACAATAATAACATTTATTTTAGAGTGTAAAGCATGAAAGGAGATGCTGTACACATGTGTATAAAAGAATTGAAAGAGAGAGACATGTACTTGGTTTGTGTTAATGGTTACAAAATGAGAGAGATGTATCTACATGTGTAAAAGAATGGATACATAGGTAAGGAGTATCGATAGGATTAGTAAAGTATCCATCTTGTGGCATGTGAATGTCATATTTTGTCCGATTGAAAGGGCCTGTGAAAAGAGTAAGATTTCAAACAACGTGCGTTTGAGCTCGCTGATTAATGTCTAAGAAAAAGATAGTCGTATGACTGGCATCTAACTTCAGATCTAGTGGTGAGAAATTTAAACGCATTTTCTACATTTTCTGTCCACTACAACATCTGTACAAAATTCACCCCGAAAGATATCGCTTCTCTTACTTATTATATTTTTTATTTTAAAATTATTAGAAATAGATAAAAATTAGTTTGGATGTAGTAGTAGTAGTAGTAGTAGTATGAATCAGTATCTTGTTACACCGTGTGAAGAGGCCATGCTTGAACCTCACTGAACAGCGAAAAATGAGGTTCTCACTATGTGTTGTATTTGAGAAAAAAGGAAAAATATAAAAGGGTTTTTGTGAACAATATCTGAAAGTAGGTTTCGTTTTTTCTTTGAATCTGATGATTCTTTTGTTCATAAAACTCAGAATTTGTATTTATAAATGTCTCGATGATGAAACGGTTGTAATTTTTTAAAATAAAAAACAGTTTTACTTTTAATAAGGTCTTGTATTGTCTCTGTCTGAAAATATTTCTTTTTTCCATCTTTCTCTCCTTCTCTCTCTCTCTCTCTATATATATATATATATACACCCTCTGGATGCAAATACTTACAAATTTATATAAATAACTAGATCACTCATGACTCATTGGGTTAGTATTTGTTATTTATATTATTAAATATATAATTTCTTAATTTTGACATTGGTTGATTATCATGTTTTTACAAAATTGAAAGTATTTCACAAAGTCAGAATACATTGTAATGTCATAATAGACCCTCTCTCTTTCCCCCTCTCTTTCCCTTTTCTATCTCTCTATTTCCATCCTCTCTCTCTTTTCCCCTCTTTCTCTCTCTCTCTCTTTTAATTATTTACATAATTTCTCTCACCACTACTCTTGTCATTGGCTCTTTATGTTATTCAACATCCCTCCCACCATTTAAAGCATCCATATACAGGGGAAGAGTGCACAGTGACAAGCAAGATACCAACATCATCAGTTTTAGTAGTATACTAGACCACCTATGACCCGTAGTGTCAGTATTTGTTACATACACGGTGTTGCAGACAAAATCCAGAAGTCAGAGTTATGCCAAGATCGCCGCTGACATGGACTGTCACAAGTCAACCATCTGTTGAACGATCAAGAATGACATTGGTTACTCCTCCTACCACAAGTCTCACCGCATGCTCATCACGAATTCCTCCAAGGATCAAGGAAGGTCAAGGGGGCGGCTTTGCTCAATGAGCTCAATCATGGGTCTGCCGGTTCTTCTCAGATTAAAAGAATTTTGAACAGGCAGAACGACAGGTGGATCTGCAAAGACGTCGAGGAGGTTTCTGTCGTTAAGTATACAAAGTTTCCCTTTTCCATCATGGTCTTTGGCATCATCTCCAGTGAGAGGGGTATGACATGCCTCTGTTCTTCTTTCAAAAGAGCCTGAGAGTCACCACTGAGATCTACCAGGAGGTGCTGAGGGACGTGGTGAAGTCCTAGATGGACGAACCAGATCGCAATGGGAACCCCTACGTTTTACAGCAGAACTCCGCTCCTGCAGACAAGGCCAAGACTACTCGGGCATGGCTGTTCAATAATGTTCCTAACCACTGGTCACCGGACTTGTGGCCACTCTTCTCACCCGACTGCAACCCCCTTGAGTATTTTTTTCTAGGGCATGATTGAGGCCAAGACGAAACAAGCACGCCCACAACACGGTAGACTCTCTGAAGGCTGCCAACAGTTTGGCCTCGACTGTTCATTGACCAATTGTGTGCCTCCCTGGAAATAAAGATCATTTTAAACCTGTCTTGACTTGTATTTTTAGATAGTGCTAGTAGGTCTACTTTGCAGATGTTTAGATAGAGGGACAATTTCAGTACTTTCCGGGGAGGGGGGGGGGGGCTTTTTATACATGCACTTCTGATTAAGAGGTTATAAAATCAGATATAAAAACTGACTATAATTATTTTCAAGTTGACTGATTGAATCAACCGTCCTCTTCAAAATGACAACTAGCAATTGTATCAAGTGATCTTTGTCCAGCTGGTTATAAACATTCTTAATCTTTCTCTTTCTTAACTACAAGTCGGGTTTACAAAATGAAAAAAACAACCAGCCATTTTGTTAATGCGCAAACCCCAAAAAAGGGATGACGTTTACGGTTGAGATTTTGTTCATTTTAAATTAGTATAAAAAAACAAGTACCCTGGATCCAGTAGAATACACTTAGCCGCCTGAGAACGGGAATGGGGCGATCAAAAGTTGCTATGCCAAGATGGGGCTACAAAACTGACCCAACTATTTGCGAATGTGAAGAAGAGGACTATACGATGCAACACTGCCTTGTCTGCTCTCTCCTGCCCAACCGGTGCAGCTTGAAAAATTTTTCAGAGTACAAAGATAATGCAAAAGACTGCGTAAAAAAAATGGGGAAACTGTCGTATGAACACATGACACTTTAAAGACATGCAAAGAAGAAAAATATAAAAAATTGACTCCCTATTTACTTGCTTTCCCCATAAGGGCAAAGTTAGACACAAGGTCAGTTTTTAATGTGGAGGATATCCAACTCCTTTGGATGGGACAAAAATTTTAATTTCCCCAGTTGAGAAGGATTTCTCCTCCTGACCGAGCACAGAACACTTTTATTCCAGTCTGAAGGCTGGGAAGTGCTATAAAACATAAGTCTTTCCTACTATTTTACTCATAGCTGGAGGGTGATAAAATGGGGGTCCATATCTTTCTCAAGGGTAATCGTGGAATTGATGCAATAACCCGAACAAGGCATGCCAAACCCACGGTCCTCGCTGGTAACCACTGTACCACTCCCACTTAGAGGTGCTCTAATACCTTTCCCTCTACATCCAGAGTAAGTTGTATAGCAGCTGTATCAGGATGTTATGTTATATGGCAGGACCCTAAGCCAGTCCTCTCTGGTCCAATTGCAGCGTAATGACATATTCATGATTAGATCAATCTGCAGTGTGAAATCTGATCAATTAGGTCAGAGGATTTGCTGAAAGCATTATATTTACCCAGCGTAGATGTTATTGTAACGACAAATCGGTTACGCTGATACGGAGCATTCGACTTCTTGGATAAATTGTTACAGAACCAAGAATGTCTTGAATTGCAGGAAGGTTGGCCGGCCAAAAAAGACTTGGAGGCAAGTGATTGGACAAAAACATACAGCGTGGAGTTTGGAAATAGTTGACCTGATAAATTGTGAAGACGGGAGAGAGAGAGAGAGAGAGCTTGTGAAATATAAAAATATGTCTGACTTCTGGACAAGAGAAAAATGACATTTAATAGAGAGAGAGAGAAATAATGGATACCATTTTCAGTTTTTGTCCTCGTTTACAAACCAATATATTGCACAACACTTTCTGCCAGCTTTTTAATAATCTCTTCTTTTTTTTTTTTTTTTTATTCCAGTACATTGATGACTGTACGGAACAGTTTGTATTTCTACATGAAAACCTGATCGATTCATCAATTGCTGAATGGGACGAACAATTTGTTTTAGAAACGATAGAAATCAAAATAAGAGCAAATAAAATAAATTTACTTTCTTCTAAGACTTCATGCCTTTATAATTGACTAGCTTTCCCGACCCAGCATTGCCTGGAAATCTTTTTACTTTTGTTTTTGTTTTTTCTTTTATCAAATTACTTTTTTAAAAAGGATTTTGAAAAAGTATTGTAGTTCTTGTTGTTTACATTTATTGGTTTACATTTGAGTACGAGAATTTAATTCTCTAAATCGTATATAAACACAAAAAAAACTAAAAATTCCATGTTACATTATTAAGACTTTAGGTTAATCAAATAAAAATTATAATGTATTATGCCAAATTAATTGCATCTAAAATAAAATTACATTGAATCCAAAAATATTTAATAGAATAAACTGAATAAATTTGTACTTATAGCAATAGTTCCTTTTTGGGGTGACCTCTATATTAATTATTATATTATATTTATTAAAAATAAATACAATTTATGATAATTTGTAGAATTTGGTATATTCGGTCTACTGTTCTCATCTTGGGTGTTTTTATCACGTTTCGGCTGATATAACCTCCGACCGAAAAAAAATAGGTTTATGGCTCCCAAAATTCATACTAGAATTGTCTGCAAGGGCCCGTGGCGCAGTCGATATAGTACTAAGTAAAATTCAGTTTAAAGTGACAGTCATTTGAAGGTTCAATCCTCAGTGCAGGCGATACGAAAATGCTTTGATTTAATAAAGGGTTCCGTTTGAAATTTCGTCCAGATTCCCGAGTTCGACAGAAAGATTCCCGAGTTTGACAAGGTACACCTGAAGAAGGTGATAAAAACACCCAAGATGAGAACAGTAGTCCGAATATACCAAATTCTACATCTCAAAAATTCCGAAACAATTTATGATAATGTATTATATATATAATGATGTATTAATTTTATTTTAACCATTTTAAAATCGATACCATTTTCTGCAGATAACCAAGATGGTGTCTATATGAATAATGATTAACCAATCAAAATGCGTCTAGTACATACAAAAGAATGTCTCTCATTAAATAAAATCTGATTTTTAATGAGTGACAGGAAGAGTAGTTCCTAGTGTGGGAGTAAGGCTAATATAATTATACTAGTTCAAAATAAAAGTATTGATAGGATCTATATATTAATACGATAGCGTGTATGTTCGTGTGTCACGCTTCCAGCAAAAGCTCTGCGCATGCGTGCCGCACCTAGATTTTGAAAAACATTCAACTCGACTAATTTTCGAAACATTTTCAAGTATTTTCCTTTGGCGCAACGGTTAGCGACGTAGTATTTTTTACTTCGGCCCGACTGGTTTATAGTTCAATCCCAACCAACCTCTAAGATTTTTTTTCTACATTTCGAGGGGAAGGGGAAGAGAGGTAGAGAGGGGACGACCGGAAAGACACATATCAATACAATAGCGTGTGTGATTTTGTGTGTCATGCTTACATCAAAAGCAACGACCTTCTGAATCTTTGTATGCTACTCATGAATTGGCTTGGCCTTTTGGCTAAGATCAAAGTGTAGTATCTGTTCCGATGGATACTGCACTCCATAGACTGGTATTGTCTTGGCCTTCGGGTCTTGATTTACGCCGGTCTATGGGTCTGTCCTGTGCAGTTCTAGGAGGTCCACCCTCCCAGGCTTCGCCTTCCCTCTTTGGGGAGGAGTAAGTTTATTGCTTACTGCCTGGGACGCCCCTACCGGGGGAATGCCAACGGGGCTGCCCAGGCAATTTTTAATGGCCAGAGTGCTCACCTTCTCGAGCGCTGGCTTTTCAAACCCCACTTTCCCGACCCGACCTTGGGTCACATCTTACTTGTGGGAGTAAGATAAAACTGGCCTTGTGCCTAACTCCTGGAGAGGAGTAAATAAATATTTATGAATTGGAGCCAAATTTAATTTAATCAAAAACATTTACATAGTAAGGTTTAGTCGTCGAAATATTACCTTCACTAGAAATATTGTATATAAAGAAGTTTTGTGAATTGTTTCATATATTGTTCATTTTTTTTAAACAAATATACAAGTTCAAATCTTATCATATTTTATTCAAACATCATTTCGTGTAATTTACACGGGTCCCGCTAGTTAAATATTAAAATCGATAAATATTTTTTAAGAACATATTTGGATCAAAACCATGTTTATCGCTAAATAGAATTAAGTATCTAACTTGGATTACAAAACTATTAATATCCCAGAAACGATGAATATGTTTAAAAACTAGTTTTAACCGTGTACAATTAGAATGTATGTAAGCAAAATTGCATCACAAAAATATATTTTCAATGCTCTTTTTAAAATCTGAAACATTCAGAATGGTTGTTTTTATTTAAGTATTGATATTGTTGTTACAAGTGTGCATCCTCTCTCAAAAGTGAGGCGGAAAAAATTATGCTCCGCCAGTGTTTGCACTAATATTCATATAAAATCAGAGAATTAAAAAAAAATTTTTTTTTTTTTTTACTTCTATTAACCTCAAAACAAAGCACACAGCCACTGAGATGTAAAGGACTACTGTGGATCAAGAGCTAGATTTCTAGAGGCATCCTAAGTGGGGAGTTGTGCAGCAAGATGTTTGTTCATATTACACTTGAATTTTCTGCATGTTTGTATAGTGAGGGGAAATAGGGAGCAGGGAGGGAATTCCAAAAGCAAAAGAACCTATTATAGTAGAAAGCCTTTCCCCATCTAGTGGCCTTTACAGTGAAGGAGTAGGATCTTGCTGCTTGTTTGGTTGGTCGGGGGTATTTACGTTGAGGTGGCACAAGTACAGCAAGTTCATCGGAACACATTCCGTACTTATAAAACAAACATGGGGATTCAACATTGGGGCAGGAGCTGGAGTTTGGTAGGCAATGTTGGACCTATTAGGTTAGAGACTCTTTTTTGTACCCCGCGTCCAAGAGGGAGAGACTAGTGGTCGGTGCACCATCCAAGATCTGACAACAATACTCCATGCATGGGCGAACGGTGGCTTTGTAGAAATATAGGATACTGGCAGGTGTGAGAACTGTTCTAGCTTGGTAGAGGAAATCCACCTTCTTTGAATGAATTACATCAGTAATTTAATTTTTCATATTGTCACGAATGCCGCCGGTCGGGTCCACCGAAAGACAATATGTGACAAAGATAAAAAAAGTAAAAAAAGAGTCCGGAGTGGCTCGTATTATCCCAGGTTCAAAATAAAGCATGTCAAATGATATGGGATGGGGATTTCTCCAATATAAGACACCGTCAGGAAATACAACAAAAAGATGCGAAGAAATGACAAAAGACTTTAGGATTTAAATTTTATATTCATTTATTTAATGAAACTGTATACTAGAAAAAAAAACGGGAGTGTTTCTATAAAACAAAACGAAATAAAACGTCAAAACAAAAGTATATTCTTAAGAAGAGCGGGGGGGGGGGGTGTCTATCCTATCCCTATAGTAGCAGGATTCATTTCTACACAAAAAAATATACACATATATAACAGCCCTAGGGGGCGAATGTCCGTGAAGAGATATTCAGGTTGTTACTTACAACTGGATGCATTGTTCGATTTAGAGTAGATATTTCCGGCATGTCGTCGTAGCCGTACCTCCTTGCACATGTAGTTTTAAAATACATTTTTTTTCTCAGGAAAAACAATTCCTGGCTGGTTACTTTTTCTCCGCTTAGTTCAGCGGGTCGTCTCGCCCGAGCCGAGGGCGGCTATAATTCCATCTTCAACAGGCTCTCTCGCCCGAACCGAGGGCGGCTATAATTCCATCTTCAACAGGCTCTCTCGCCCGAGCCGAGGGCGGCTATAATTCCATTTTCAACAGGCTCTCTCGCCCGAGCCGAGGGCGGCTATAATTCCATTTTCAACAGGCTCTCTCGCCCGAGCCGAGGGCGGATATAATTCCATTTTCAACAGGCTCTCTCGCCCGAGCCGAGGACGGCTATAATTCCATTTTCAACAGGCTCTCTCGCCCGAGCCGAGGGCAGCTATAATTCCATTTTCAAAAGGCTCCACTGCGATACTGTAGTCGCACATTGGTCGTCTCGCCCAAGCCAAGGGCGGATATAATTCCATCTTCAAATTCCATTTACAAAAGGCCCCTGCCTTTCCTCGCGACTTTCTAGTCGATGGTTGTTCATTTCTTCCCCGTTCAGCACAGAGGTACTCGGGAAGACTGACTATAGTTGTCCTCAAAATATGTCCGTCTTAACCCGGCAGCTAACGTACTTCCTTGCCGGCATCCTTCGTCCTCTGTGTCGCGTTAACTTCCTGTCGACTGTTCTTCGCGTGCGGCTAAAGTTTTTGTCTTCACTCTCTCTTTTTTTATCTCTTTTTCTGACGTCATTCGAGTCGCATTATGATAATTTCTCGGTCGTGTATAAATATGCGGAAATGAATCCTATCTCTCTCCGTAAACCAGAGTCGTGAGTTCGAATCTCGATAGCTCTCCCTACATTTTGTAACAATATATAAATTATCATTTCTGATGACCTAAAGGAACCCACCTGTTCCGCAAAAAAATCAAAATATGGTCACCTGTATTTTGACATCATTGTACCATTGTTAAACAAAGTTAGCCGGTGTTCGAAACTGCCTTCAGAATCTCCAATATAAGTCTTTCTAATGCTTTTAAAAAATTTCAATAGGATAATTAGGGACTGAACTATTGCAAATTTAAAAAAAAACTAGTCATTTCTGATGATCTAAAGAAAAAATCACCAATCGTTGACTTTTTATTTAGAGTGGAGGATTTCTTTCCAAATTAATTTAAGACGTTGGAGATTGTCTGACTTGCTATTTGCTTTCTCCCTTTCCCATCAACAATTTAAATGGTTTCTACCGACACGTTTTTTACTCGCTAACTTTAGCGTGATGGGATGGATATTTACATATATTCGTTTTTATTATAGAGTGAAGGATTATTTAGTTGAAGACTGAATTAGATTTAATTCAAAACGGACTTTGTCATTAGAGGGTATTATTACCATGCATTGCTTTTATATGATATAAATAATGAGTTCAACATTTATATGAAATAGGCTTTATTCAGTTCATCTGACCATTTTCTTCTGCGTTTATCCTAAGTAGAAAGGTGTGCACTGAATTTTTCTCCATCACCATAGCTGGTCAAAGGCTTAGGATAAAGTTCAGCCGTTTTAAGATATTGGTGTAGGTTATCTGACCACTTTTGTTTTGACCATCCTCTCGGCTTTTTTCCAGACGATTTACCCCTCATTATATCTGAGATTGGCATAACAGTGGCGAATATCGATATTTCGGGCATGGTTGAGTCTAGTTAAACTGGAGATTCGATGCAACATCTTCGTCGAGCTTCTTTCGTTGCAAACAAACAATTCAGTTCATATGTATCTCTTGTTAAAAATAATGGTTTCCATATATCGTTTATATCATACTGCTGGATATTTGCTTGTTTTCTGTTCATATCTTTCTGTGTATATATACATATATGTACAGGGTAATCTCCTAAATTAATGAACGAATCATTGCATTTTAGAATATATATTCTCAGTAACCAGGTGAATAACATGGGCAAATTATTTTTTTGTAATCTTTACCATTTAGGGGGTCCACCCGCCCAAACTCGCACCCGCATCAATAAACTTTTAAAATAAGTTAGATACAAAAAATTTAATAGAGAAAAGAATTGCTCTACATCAAATTATGAGTTATATTGAGTAATATTAATACATTTATAAAAGGATCAGTATGTATGTCAATAATATGTATATGCTTAGTAAAATCCTAAGCTATTGAATTTATCATTAGGAATTATGGAATATTTATTCTAAACAACATGGTGATAACAAAAATAAATAATGTGCCCACGTTAACTTTACAATTTAGAGGGATGCCACCAAAACCGTACCATATCCCTCAAAGAAAGAAAAACAATTAAAATTTAAAACAAATGCTATATTTATTGCTTATACCTGTCCTGGGACAGGTATTTTACTCCTATGATATATTTAAAGTTTAAGTTGCTAAACTAAAACAATTCAAGATTTATCCTGACAGAGATTAATTCATATACGTTTTTTAAATTAAAAAACCTATCCTTAAGCCTCCAGAATGTAGTTCAAAGCTGCAGTTAAAAATAAGCTCAATAGTTTAAATTAATCAGAGCTTTAATATATCAAATAGTGTATATTTCAAAGGTTAAAAACATTATTTCAAATATTTGAACCTTGCTCCAGGAATAAATATTCAACCGTGTCATATACGCGCGTTTCTAAAACCCATCTTTATTAGTAAAATTATATTTAAGTAAAGATACAGAATGCAAATGATTTTCTTCATCAGTATATTAAAATTTATCAGTTTCAATTGCCGGTATTATTTGCATAGTCTACGTTCTCTGTTTTAATGGATATCATCCTTTTATATAAAGCATTTTAAGGCTGACCGTAGTATCAGCAGCAGTAGCTGTAATAAAAAACAGGCAAATTTTGTTATTTGAATTTGAGAACAAAATTGAAAATATGAATATCGAAAATGTTGTTAAACGTTTAGTTAGAGCTTTTAACAAACTATTATCTGAATAGATAATTAAATTATAAATGTTGTATCATAGAATTATGATATAAATCAGTCCGACAGTGGCTTTGTTGCTGTCGGGCTCAGGTATTGTTCTGTTCAGTCCTAACAGGTTTACCTCACCCACCGCCAGGATTTACTTTCTCTCTGAGAAGGGATTAGTTTATTAATAATCACCTGAGACGTGCCTACCAGGAAATACAGATGGAGCTTCTCATGCATTTTTGTAAGTCGCAGTGTGCTTATCCTAGTGCAATGGCTTCTCAAAATCACACCTGAACTTGTGTCTAACTTACTGAAAAGGAGGTAAATAATATATATAATTAAATTTAAACTGAAACTAGGTTTAAATGCTATTTTATTTTTAAGAGAAAAAGACTTAATTTTTTTCTCAGCATTCAAGAATTCTTCAAATAAATTGACTATCAAGACATGTTTTGTTTTTTTTGCATTTTGTGGTTCTTTTATAACATAGCGGCTCCTTCAAGAAATACTGTTTTTATAAGTTTTAAGAGCTGAAATACTTTACTTTTGAACTTTAATTCTATTCCGAAATGACTTTCTAGCCACCAAATTAAAGGCTTTAAAACAATAGTTTGGATCATCTTTTTCCAATTATTGTAGATCAAAAATATGTCTGTAGGAAATTATAAAGTGATTTCTAAAACTGTTATTTTCAAAGTAATTATTGCAATAGCCAGAAATTACTTTCGAATCGACAGTTTAAAGGTTTAAAAAAAATTTTTTTTTTTTACTTAGTTCATCCGAAACAAGGCAAGTTACCACTGTAGACGTAAGGGATTACTGAGAATTAGGGGTGAAAGTTTTGGGGGTCGTCCTAAATTGGGAGCTGTGCAGCGAGATGCTTGTTCACATTAGTTTTAAATTTCTGCATGTCAGTACAGTCGGGGAGCAGGGAGGAAGTTCCAAAGGCCAGCATATTCGAAGAAAGAGGCTATTACAATAGAAGGCTCTCCAGCAGCTGGGGACCTCAACAGTGAATAGATGGAATTTAGCTGATTGTCAAGTTGGTCGAGTGTTTTTATGTCAAGGGGGCACCAGAGCAGCAAGTTTATCGGTGCACATTCCATTGAAGTACTTGTAAAACAAGCACAAGGATGCAACATTGCAGCGATGGAACCAGGGCTGGAGCTTGTTGGATAGTGAGGGACCTATTAGATTAGAGACTCTTTCTTTTGGACCTTTTCTAAGATGGAGAAACTAGTGGTTGGTGCACCAGCCCAGATGTGACAATATCCATGCATGGGCGGATGGTGGCTTTGTAGAGATATAGGATACTATCAGGTTTGAGAAGTTTTCTAGCAGTTTTCTTTGCAGCAGCTTTGGCAATGACTTCTATGTACTTGTTCCAATTCATGTTACCTGTGAATGTTAGGCGGAGGAGTTTGAACGTTGGACTCTCAGGTAAGGTGTTATTTGCCATGGCAATCGGTGGTTGAAGAGGTTTCTTGTAGTTGTAGGAAAGGAGATTTGTCTGGGGATTACTTTCTAAGGATTTAGCCATTGCCTCAGATATGTGCACATCAATTTTACCCACATGACGAGAGTAGAGCGTGGTGTCGTCAGCAAATATACCCACCTCAGACACAATGTCATCAGGGAGGTCGTTTATGAAAATCAGGAACAATAGAGGTCCAAGGATCAATCCCTGGGGTACATCTGAATTTATGTCATATTGTTTGGATGAACGGCCATCGAGGAACAACGTGGATCTTTCTTTTGGTTAGGAAGGATCTAATTATATTAAATATTCATCCAGTAATACCATATAAATTAATTTTTATGAGAAGACCTTTATGCCAGACCTTGTCAAAGGCTTTGGATATATCAAGCGTTATCGCCCTAGCTTCATCTGCCTTGTCCAGTGTATGGTATATGCGTTTAAAGATGACCGTTAGGATATCTGCAGTAGACCGTGCTTGCTTAAATCCATACTATTGGTCAGAAAGAAGTTTAGCATTAACAAGGTGACGGACTATCGCTATATTGATTAAGGTTTCAAAGATATTAGCGATAAAATATTTTTAGACTGATGTAGCGATAATTCTGAGGGTCAGTTCTATTTCCAGAATTCCTGTAGACTGGTAACACAGAGGCAATTTTCCAGCTATCAGTGAAGCAAGATTCAGCAAGGCATTTGTTGTAGAGTTTGGAGAGGACAGGGGCCAGTTCAGTAGAACATTTCTTTATTACTATTACTGGTATAAGAGCAGACCCATATCCTTTGGAAGTGTCAAGGTTTTTATGATGTCTCGGACATGAGATGGGTGATGGTCAGGTCATCAAGTGTGGCTTCAGTTTGCAATGGGAAATTTGAGAGAGCGTGGTTTGTGGAGTCCAAAGTGGAGTTTAAGGCGAAACGCTGCGCAAGTAGTTCAGCCTTATCAGTTGCCGTGCAAATGACATAATTGTGATGGGATAACGGGGAAATTGTTGATTGCTCATTATTCACCACACTACTGAAGATTTTCCAGTAATCGCGAGTACCTAGTTTCTGTGACTCAATGCGTTTTCTGGTCATATCTGTATACATTCTCTTTGTTTCATCTATTACAATGTTATAATGATTTCTTGACGCTATAAGTTTCTGTCTATTTGTAGTTGACTTGTGGTGGTTGAATTGTCGGAATGCTTGCTGCCTCTGAGCAATAACAGCTGCACAGTTCGAGGTGAACGATTGTGTAGAGTGGGGCTTGCTGTAGAATTTTCGTGTGGGAACATGTGCTTCAATGCCTCCACTGATCAGCATGGAGAGAAAAAGTTTCACTCCATGGGGTGTCTCGAGATTTTAGAGTGATATCAATCATTATCACAAGGTGATCAGCGTCCCCGAGCGGGCTATGGGCATTTGTCGGGCAGTGAGGTCAAGAACAGGTCGAGAAGTGAGACTTGCTGGTCCACACAATTAGAGGCGGGTCAGGAAAGTGACAGTCTGTGAGAGAGAGTGCACTATGGAGAAACTATATGTAGACTTACCAGCTGCGACTGTATAGCTGGAGAATCCAAGCCAGTCATGGTGATGTACATTAAAATCCCCAAGTATATGTACTTGGGCACTTGAGTCAAGTGATAGTGCTGTATCTATGTTTTCAGAGACAAAGTTAAGCAGAGTACAGTCGTGAGTCGAAGGAGAACAGTATGTGAAATATAAGTAACTAACTCTGTGCTGTAAGGTTAATCTAAAGTACATGTAGGCTTGGTAATCTGATTCTTGCCTATGTTCTCTCGTCAAGGGGAGGGTTTTCCGAACATAAACACCTAGTCCGTGCATATGTTTGTCAGAGTCTTTACGGTAGAGTGGGAGGTATCCAGTCACGTCAAAATGGTGTGAGGAGATTGAGGATTGTATGTTTATTTCACTTAGTGCTAGCATATCCGGGGAGTTTACTAGGAGAAAAGTTTCTACGTCATTGATGTTGGTTCTAAGCCCCTGGATATTTGTGAATGCTAGCCTCAAGGATGGAGTCGAAGATGTTTTTTGGTGAGGGTCTGGTTTGGAATTTTTCAGTCATGAAAAAAAAAAAAAAAAAAAAATCAACCCAGTGGCCTTCTTGTTATCTATAATAATGAACATGAACAAAAAATATATTCAGCACAATGTTTATGTCATAGACTTTGACATACGAAAGTAATTTTGAAGCCTTTAAACTGGCAGATATAAAGTAATTTCTGACTAGAATTTAAGGTTATTGGAAAAAGTTGAGAATTATGCTTCATTTATGCTCCTAAACAAAAAAAAAACAAAACATTTCTCTAGAGCACCACTATTCTAGAAAATAACCATTTTCATAAAAAAAATGTTTACTTCGTTTTTCTATGGAATAACACGGAATTTTTATTATGAAGTTGTAAATATTGAATTGAGCAATGAGAAAAAGGAAAATGTAAAAAAGAAAGTTCAATCATAGTAAAGTAAAAAACTAAAAGTAGTCATGTCTCAACACTCATATACATATGCATATATATATATATATATATATATGTAAAAGTAATTTGCTGTTCAAAATCTAAGCCGTAACATTTTCAAAATCAACCAATAATTATGAAAGTTAAGCTTTTTTTTCTTTTTAAAGAAATCTTGAAATAGAATTGTGTAGAATCTATAATTTATGCAAAATATTTGGGAAGTCTTATAATGCATTCATTTTAAGACAATTCTAGTATTATATTTTAGTTTCTTGTACATAAAATATATTACAATTCAACTTTAAGTTCTCTAACGTTTTTTAAGGATAAATGGCATTTTTAAGGTATCGCAGCAGATTTATGTGCATTTACTTTGAAACCATTAATCTCTGGAGATTTTCAGTGACACATTGTGGTTCCTTGCACAAAAATACACCTCTATAGCAAATTGCTTGTTCTTTTGTTTTAACAAAGATATATTTTTACTGAAAAAGTAGTGTAAAAACAATGCGACCAAATGTATATGGTCTTTAAGAGGGGAAAATATCCAACCATGCAGAGTACAGAAATGGTTAAAATTTTTTAGTCATATTTTAAAAATGTAAAAAGATTATTTCTTAGATCAAGATTTTTTCTATGTATGCCATTATTGAGATATTTTAAATAATTTAAATTTTTTCATGTGTATTGCTAATTTAAATACAAAAGTGTTCAATTAATATAATTGACCCAATTTGTTAGAATTTAATAGTCACTTATTATATTTTGGATTATATTAGTTATCCTATAACGCAATTGAAAGTTTTAAACTGAAAAACAATTTTTTTTTCTTAATGTCTCACATTTTCCAAAGTTTTTAGAGACTACAAGACAAAGAAACGTTAAAATAATTGTCTTGTCTACAAAATCTCCAAGTTGCCATAGCGATAAAATCTACAACCAAAGAATAAAAAAATAAAAAATAAAAATAAGAATTAAGTTTTGTTTTATTGTTTCAATGGCAGCTTTAAAATAAAAAATAAAAATTGACAAACATTTCTGACAAAAGTCAAAGAAAAAAAAATGGCAGAAGTGAAACATGTAATAAAAAGAAAAAAAAAAAAAAAGAAAAAAAAAAAAAAATGGCAGAAGTGAAACATGTAATAAAAAAAAAATAAAAAAAAAAAATAAAAAAAAAAAAATGGCAGAAGTGAAACATGTACAACTAATTAAAGGTGAACAAAACAAAAATATCAATTTTTTTTTTATTTGATTTTTTTTTAAAATTAAATAAACATTTAAAAAATAAATTGATAATAATATTCTAATGAAGATGAAAATGCAATTATCTTGGAACAATTTGACCGTTTTTTGTCCCAACATACAAAACACCAATGCATTTCAAATATGATTTCTAGAAACAGATGTTTGTATAAATATTATTCTACACCTGATCAAAAATAATAATCGTAAATATTATTATTATTATTATTGACATCATTCTTGTGAATTCGGAATTTGTTTCAAGTACAACCAAAATTCATCAAGTCCGAAGAAGATATGCATGAAATAACATTTTAGTTATAAACAGAAACATACAACCAAAATGGAAAATTGTTTTGGGATTTTTTTTTTCTGGGATAAAGTAGGGAGGGGGGAGCAAAAGAAAAATTCTAGAGTGGCTGAAGATAGATCTTCAAGATTCAAATTATTTTGCGTATTTATATTTAGGTAGCAATTTCTCTTTTATACACGTTTCATTAAACAGAAGAAATAACCTCTTCCGTCTGATCCGTTTTATCGAGTGGTTCTGATGATCCGATTGATGCTTTAGTATATGTTTGATCCAGGAGTGCGCAATACTAAAATAATTATTAGTAGAGCTGCTACATATATATCAGTTGTTTGGCTTATATCGACAAGTCATGGTTTCCGTCTTTTATTATCGAACTGATATAATATATATATATATATATGTAAAAATAAAAATGGAATAAAGGATAAGCTAATCAACAACTAGAAAAAATAAACTCAAAAACACATATTGAAAAGTTCTTTCTCCCTTTCTACTGTTTATTACACATGACTATTTTTTTTCCAAATTGCGTTCTTTGTATAAATTTGAAAACTTTTCTGTTTTTAATTAAAGTTCTGCTACCGACCAATGATGATTGTATTTTAACAATCGAAATATTTTGGTAGAACTATTCAATATGTGTTTTTGAGTTTATTTTTGCCAGTTGTTCATTTGCTTATCCTTTATTCCATTTTTATTTTTACATTTTGTCTGAAACATTGTTTCTTTTATTCCTCTCTCTCTCTCGAGAGAGAGAGAGAGAGAGAGAGAGAGAGAGAGAGAGAGAGAGAGAGAGAGAGAGAGAGAGAGAGAGAGAGAGAGAGAGAGAATGTACACATACTTCTATGTTTTTCTTCAAATCAGTCATCTTGAGAAAGTCTTTGAACATAAACAATTTTCGGTTTTCTTTTTTATTCATATGTGTGTGCGTGTGTGTGTGTGTCTGCTTGCCCAGTGTATCGTGACTGATAAGAGTCTGATAGCCAGAAGAATCTACTTGGCTGGTCTGATTTTTACAACGTTATACTAAGGGCAGGGTAGCTAATATTGAGACCACTTTAAAAAAAAAAGATTTAGTCAGAAATTACTTAGGCCAAACAGTAGGGAATTCAAGATACTAGCAGACCACAACTCAAAACCCAACTAACCACTCTATAATGCCGCTATATCACCCCGACCTCCAAAAAAGTAAATATTGTATTTGTTCAATAATAAATTGGATCTCAGAAAGTCACGAACACCAAAACGGCAATTCGTCAATGTAAGCCAAACTAATATATATATATATAAAGTGGAGAACTAAAAGCGAACTTTTAGGAAAGGTAAAACCTATTGTGAAAAGTATACAGCTCAATATACTGGATAGAGCAGATAGATAGGTAGAAGGATGAAAAGGAATTAGAAAAGCTACGGAGGCAGATCTTTTTTCAATTCAGTTGTTCAATGCAAAGTATATTCCACAAAAAAGCAATTTATTCAATTAATTTTTTCCTTAAGCTAGGCTTTTCAAAGATCAAAATCTTATCATCAGAGGAAATTGCTGGGATAGATAAGTTGGCAAGGCCAAGATTTAAAATTTGAAAAAGTAAAATAAAGATTGTGGGGGAAAAAAAAAACAATGATTTTGATCTTTGAAAAGCCTGGCTTAAGGAAAAAATTAATTGAATAAATTGTTTTTTTGCGGAATATACTTTGCATTGAACAACTGAATTGAAAAAAGATCTGCCTCCGTCGCTTTTCTAATTCCTTTTCATCCTTCTACCTATATATATATATATATATATATATATATATATATATATATAAATTTTTGTGTTTTATAAAAAAGACAAAAAAACTCAATATTTAAAAATTTTAATTTTTAAAATAAAACAAAATGATAATAACGATAAAAAAAAAGTTGTAGGTGTTATTTATTTCATTTATTTGATGTATATGTATGTTTCACACAATTTTCTGAAAAAAGTAATAAGTTTGTTCCTGTCCGAAGAAACATTGCATGACGCATGAAATGTACATAGCAGATAAACAAAATAAATAACATCTACGACAAATTTGATTTATTTGTCATTATTATATGTCTCTCTACAGAAAGATTCACATTAAAACTTTTCATAAATACTGTAAATACAAATGTGTGAAAATGTATGTGTGTAGATATCATAGCATGTGTGCATATACATATATTGTTTTTTGTGTACTTTGTTTTGTGGCTTCTATCTTTATCTTTATAAAAACAAGAGCTATTTATAATAACGATTATAATAATAATACGTAATTGGATTTATTTGTCCATTACTATATAATTAAAAATATCATCATCATTACCTATATATATATGTATATATGTATATATATATATGCCTGTATATTCCACCGATTTGAAACGTCTGGTTCAATATCCGAGATTAGAAAGTGTCTGATTTTCACTACAGCGAAAGAGTAAAAACGTCTGTTGAATCGTGAAGACAAAAGATAAAATTGCCCAAAAACTCTTTTTAAAAAAGAAGATCTTTAAGCAATGATGGAATGAAATTCTCAAATAGATTCTCTGGCGAGAGGAAGAGTTTTTCTTTTTGAGTGCACCTGTAAAAGAGAGAGAGAGAGAGAGAGAGAGAGAGGGGTGAAGAGAGAAAGCATATGAACGGTTAAATGGAGAGTAAGCACATAAGAGGGGGAGTTGTGCAGGGAAAGAAATGTACAATTATGCAAGTAAATGAATTTGAGAAAAAGAGAGAGAATAAACATATAAAGAGGATAAAGAAGGTTTATGTACAGAGAGAGAGAGAGAGAAAGAGAGAGACTAAACTTATAAAGAGAGGAGTTGTGCAAAAAGAGATGGCAAATATATAAAAGAGGGAGTTATGTAGAGAGAGGGGGGAGAGAGAGAGAGAGTAATCACAGGAAATGGATTTCAAAGTAAAAGTCAGTTGTCATGGAAACAAGATTTATTTGTTTTTTAAGCAATTTTTTCAGATTGTAATCTTTGACTCAGATTAGAGAGAAAAAGAAAAGAGAGAGAGAGAGGATAAAAAGAAAAGAGAGAGAGAGAGAGGATAAAAAGAAAAGAGAGTAAAAAATAATAACAAGATTCAAGGTGAAGCAAGGGAGAGGGTGGGGATAGGGGAGAACCGTTGACACAGTAAATTGTCGCTTTATATCCTTGTGTTATTCAAGTATCCAAGAAAGAATGGGGCGCCTTTGTGTTTTTATTTATTTATTTTTTTTTTTACATAGGCCCATTCTCAGGAATATGGGGGTGGGGTACAATCCAAAGTTCATCCAGGTGGGGGGAAGGGGGATCGTAGTGTTGTCTTTTATTTTTCCTTTGCGTCACATTAGCTGGCAGGAGTCCAGGTATAATTATTACTTCAGTCAGATTAGTCGCCTTGAGTTGTTGTTTTTTTTTTTTTTTTCATTATTTTAAAATCCTCTTTCATACAGTGTCGTCTGAAAAAAGAAAGTAAAACAAGTTTGATTTTAAAGAGAAAAGAAAAATAGGTTCAGATATTGTTGAAGCTTAATCCGGTCGCCATAATCATGTTGGAAACTTGTTGGATTTTCCTTCTACTATGATCACTGAAGTAGTTTAGGTTGGGAACCACATGGTGAACCCAGTTGCGATTTTAGGATCAAATTCATTAGAGGCACCCCAGCTTGCTTAAACAGTCCTGACAGTGGCTTTGTTGCTGCCGGGCTGAGGTATGGATCTGTTCAGTCCTAGGAGGTCCACCCTACCAGACTTTACCTTCTCTCTGAGAAGGGATTAGTTTATTGCTAATCACCTGAGGCGCCTCTACTGAGGAATGCAGACGGGGCTGCTCAGGCATTTTTTTGTAGGACAGAGTGCACTTCACCTAGAGTGCTGGCTTCTCAAAACCCCACCTAAATTTGTGTTTAATTTCCTACAGAGGAGGTAATTAATACCCCAGAATGATCAACGACCAAAAGGACACATTTTGACGTAACACAAGTTTTTTTTTTCTGATTAAATTATGAACACAACAATACGAGCATTATTTTTTTTAAGTTCTACTAATAACCTAAAAAAAGTTCTACTAATAACCTAAAAAAAGTTCTACTAATAACCTAAAAAAAGTTCTACTAATAACCTAAAAAAAGTTCTACTAATAGCCTAAAAAAATACTGCATTTTATTTACAAGCACATTTTGTTATACGCAGATTTTTAATTAAAAGTTTTATTTACAAAATTTGTTTTAGCTAACTTTGGAGATTTATAAAAATTAAAACATACATAGCCTTATTTACAAAAACATTTTATTTAAGCAAAATTGTATGAACAAAAAGATACAAACAAATAAAAAATAAAACACATTTAAATAAAAGGATGTCGTGCAGAGTTGTATTAAAAAAATATTTTTTTAACTATTGGATTATTCACTATGGAATTCTTTAAAGACCAGAAGCCCCCACTACCCCCCAAAAAAAATCCGTGTTAAGACAAAACGTGTCTTTTTGGTTGTTGTTCATTCTGGGGTGCCTCAAATCAACTTGATCTCCACTTTGAATACTGTTCTTCATATTTGGAAGTTCACTTGAAATAAATGGATTAACATGGACACACCAAATATTCACAGCATTAATTTATTTGATGTTTACAAACCAATCTCTCTAACTAGGTGGTTAGTAGTAGCATAATAAAACTCTTAAGAACTGTTAATTAATAGGTTAGTCAAGAGGACAGAAGTTCCATACAGGCAGTCTTCCGTAGTCCATTGCAGCTAAACACCACCTCTCGACAATAATCAACTAAGTCCGAAAAGAACTATAAATAATATTGTAGAAGTGAAAGTTGAAAAAAAAAAAAAAAAAAAAAAATGTGCACAACAATGATCATTTGCATAAGTGGACTCTTTTCCTCACACAGAAATAACAAGACTATCTTTCTATCTTGTAATCAAAACGCTCTAGGTTCAATCCCCGATGAATGACACACGGCACAACTCTCACTCTTTTACCTCTGGATCCGCATGATGGCTGCTACATTTGTATTTGTTGTGTTATGTGTAACGTGAGAGCAAGGATACAAAAATGTGCATAGTTTATTCCCTAACCTTGTGTTTGAGTGTATTTATTATATTAACTGTTGATGTACAATACAACAAATGTGACCCTCTCTTCTAACATGTGATACGGCCTGACCAATCAGAGCCTTTGGCATCTCTCACCACCCTCCTTTCTCTATCTAACAATATCAAAACAATACAAAATCTTTTTTCATAGCTGATCTTCTAACTGAACAACTAAATATATAGTTTTCTTATTGATTTTTTAATAAAGAAAACTGAAATTTCTCTTTGTGTAATATATTCAGGTGGGTACATTAGCTAGTTTGAATAACGGTTATTTTTCGTTTGGTTGAGAATTGTTCGCGAATATACTGCCTGGTGAGGTTAGAGGTTAAACAGCCAAATGTGGAAATGAAAAAACATAGCAAATAAGAACCGGATTGAAAAATTACGTCATCAGAGAAAGAAGAGATGATTTGTTAAATGATAATTCAGAATGCAGCAAGGAGAGAAGCTAGACAGACATAAATTAATATGGGCTAGTAGATCAAAACAAATAGTGGTCTCTCTAACCCTAAGCCGAGTCAGAGATAAAATTCATCGCTTTATGAATCAGAGTCAGAGAAAATTCTACAAAATTTCAACTTTACAAAGTTGATAACTTCAGTTGTGTAATCTCTTTATTTATCTACCTCCCACAGCGGTAAGATGTGACACAAGGTCGGAAAGTGGGATTTGATAAGTCAGCACCCTAGAGGAAGAGCACTTTAACCTTCAAAAACTGCCTGGGCAGCCCTGTCAGCATTCCCCGGTAGGGGCGCCTCAGGCATTAGTAATAAACTAACCCCTTCTCAAAGGGTGAGAAGGCAAAGCCTGGGAGGGTGGACCTCCTAAAACTGCACAGGACCCACCCATAGACCGGCGTAAATCAAGCCCCAAAGGCCAAGACAATACCAGTCTATGGGGTGCAGTATCCATCGGAACAGATGCTACACTTTAATCTTGGCCAAATCTCTATTTTCACAGGCTTTTATAAAATTTTTAATTGCTTTGAAATATTTTGTAGGTCAGGTTTCTTGCCCTTATAAAAGATTATAACTGAGTCACTAGTGTTAGAAACCCAGTTGAGGATGCGTATTTCTAGCTCGTTCAGAATGAATCAAATGAGGTTTTACTTTCACTTACAAATACAACATAAGCTGATGCAAACATGAAAACGACAATAATCGTTAAGTTTTATGTCAATCCGGAAAGATAGTCAACTTTTAAACAATGCAGACACTCCCAATAATAAAAGTCATTAAATTTAATTAAATATCTGACAGGTGTCTATGAATTTGGTGTGTCCCAGTTATACCCTCCCCTTCCCCCGTCATGTTACCAACAATTGGAAAATCACGTTAACATTGTCATGACTCATGATTTTGAATGAACGGCGATTGTCTTATCTCAATGGACTATCAATTGGCAAACACAGATCAAATCGGTAAGTTTATTGTTTCCAATACATATGATTATCATTAGTAGTAGTAGTAGTATCCATAAATAAATATGTGTAACTATTACCATCTATTTTTTTTTATCAAGACCAAAAGCCACTCGAGGATAAGGGTTAATGATATGGATGTTTTGTCAGTAGAATGATGATGATTATGAAGATTGAAAATGATGAATGGAATGAACAAAATTAGATTACTTCTGAGGACAGTTTATGACAAGTATTTGTTGACATTGGATTTTAAGACGACCCTGTTGTAGTCTGCAGGGAAGCAGTCACTTGGTAATGTGTTCGACAGACGGGAAGTTTTTAAAAAAAACTCTGTACACATATTCCGTTTGATGCTATTAGGCACACAGATGAAGAAAGGAAAGTTTTTTGCAACTGTGGTAGTAAGATGAGTTCTTGCTGCGAATGTCTTACAAGAAGGAACCAGAGATTGTAGCTCAGTCAAGCATCTTTCATAGAGATAACGATAGAGTAGAGAAAGACTAGCAACGTTTCTTCTGTGAGAAAGGGGTTGTAGAGAACAGAAGAGATAATGCATCACTAAATTTCAACACTGATTTTGTACTTTGTCAAGGCAAGAAAGAGTGCTCTGAGCGGCACCTCCCCAGATGTGGCAGCGGTACTCCATCTTTGGACATATCTATAGGTAGAGGATTGCATCAGAAGTCAGGTACTTTCTGGCGCGGTAGAATGATCAAAGCATTTTTCCAGCAACCTTAGCAACAGATTAGATATGTCTTCCGTTTTAGATCTAGAGTGAAAGTCAGTCCTAGGGGCTTATCAAAACGAGGGGTTTCCTCAAGGAGAAAGCTATTCATTTCAACTGAAGCAAAACAAGGATCCGAGCGTTGGTGGTGAAAAGAGAGAAGATTAGTTTTAGAGGTGTTAAAAGTAACAAGCGACTTTTTTCCTCATTGCACCACATGCTCCAGATCAGAAGAGAGAGAATAAACAAAATCCTGATCACCAGTGCTCTTCGAGGTGCTGCCATAGACGTTTGTATCGTCTGCATAGATCTCAATAAATGATCTGAGAATATGATTCGGAAGATCATTAATGAAGATCAGGAAGAGGGTTGGGCGCAGAACAGATCCTTGAGGCACGCTGACATTGATACTATGTGCAACCCTTTCTGCCAGACCCTATCCAAAGTCTATGATATGTTGAGAGCTACCACCCTAGAAACTAAGACCCCCATCGAAAGATTCACTGATCCTATGCTCAGATCACATTTGTGAATGTGCATCTGTGTGCGTTCACTGTACACGCTGTGATTGTCTACGTCTGAATTCGCTGCTCAATTCCGATACTGGTCGCAGTATCACTCATGCGATCTCTGTCACTGCTGCAACCAAAGGATTCTCCTTTCAAACAAAAGCACAACTCCAGTTTAAAACACGTAACAATGTTTTATTTTGAGAGACGTTACAATGACACTTGTTTTCTTCTACTGAACAACAGGCCCACAAATCAAAACATATCTTCCAACTGAACACAATCCATTAGCTTAGGGCGCATCTGTCTCTGAGAACCACAGAAACCTGACTGCCCCCTCTGCTGGAATATATATAGATATCACTCGGACCACACTGAGAGACCACTCAAGATTATCAGCTGTTAATTTATGGAGATAAAAAAACTGACTGACCATGAGGTCCACTATCTGGTCTGAACATTACTTTCGTAAAAGCTCAAGTGGGTCATAATCACAGGATGGAACTTTGTATCCAAGAAGACATTAATATTGCAACGGTCAGCTCATTTCTTGGGTGGTCTCTCTTCTCTTAGCTAAATATTTATCCCACCACAGGCCCGTTGTCCGCATGCATTGCAACTATGCACCACACTGAACATGCTGCCTTGCACATTTTTACACTTTGTCTTGCAAGACGAAATCCATATTGCTTGTAATTAAGTAGATTGCTTTTGCTAAGGTGACTGACAACTTCTTGATTTATCATAGATTCAAACAACTTACTCATGACACACAGAAGACTGATCAGTCTGTTATGACATGCAAAAGATTGACAACATTTTTCAAGGAGATGGAAACCATTTCTCTTTTAAGCAATGCTTAAATAGCTTTTTAAGGATAGGACCAAGTTCCGGCAGCAGATTCTTAAGCACGATGACTGGAATGTTGTGAGGACCAGTTGCCTTGCTTCTTTAATTAACCATGGAATTTGCATAAGCCCAACTGAATATTTTTACTTTCCGTGTTTGATCCCCACTTTGGATTTTGTTCTTCATATCGCTTGAGATGAATGGATTAACATGGACACGCCGAATATTCGCAGCATTAATTTATTTGATGTTTGCAAACCAATCTCTCCGGCCAAGTGGTTAGTAGTAGCATAAGATTCCTAAGAACCTTTCATTATCAGGTCGGTCAAGAGGACAGAAGCCCCAGGCAGGCGGGATTCCGTAGTCCACTGCTGCTAAACACCAACAAACTATTTAATTGCTATTTCAAATATTGTTGTAGAGTGATACCCCCCCCTTTCAGAGTCCAAAAAGGATTATAAATAATATGTTCTATTCGTAATTTTGATTTATTGTGTAATGTGAAAGCAAGAATAAAAAGATATATAGTTTATTTTTTAATCTTGTGTTCGAGTGTATCTATTCCTATTGACTGTTGGTCTACGATAGAAACAATATCCTTGCCAAGCAAAAGAAGAAAGAACCACGAAAGTAAAAAGACTCCCGGGCAATGCCGGGTAAGTAGAGCTAGTATAAAACAACATAAAAACCAACTTCTCAGAAATGTTTGTTCAGAAACTCAATCACACAAAGACAGCAAACCTTTGGGGATATAAAGTGCTCAATATCCTTTAGATAGAACTTTAAAGGAATAAATTAAAAAAATAATTTGACTTATCTAAACACCTCACTGCAGTTTCATGGTTTTCTAATTCATCAGAAGTGTTATTGTTTAATGATGTTGGATTACAACATTGTTAAACAACACACCTCTGATGAATCAGAAAACCATGAAACTGTAGTAAGGTTTTTAGATAAGTCAAATTAATGTTATTATTATTATTATTATTATATATATATATATATATATATATATATATATATATATATATATATATATATAATACATACAAACTCACAGACTATATCTATCTATTTTTATATACTACTAAAACTGATGATGTCATCTTGCTTGATTGTCACTGTGCACATTTTATCTTTACATGAATGTTTCAAGTTGTTGGAAGATGGGTGAATAACATAAATAAAGGATGAATGATAAGAGAAGTGGTCAGAGAAATAGAATCATCATCAACCGGTTTATTTGTTGAATCAGGCTACAATTAATCATCTGATGAGGGTGGGGCCTGATTGTCCACTCTCGATCTAAGTGTTCTCCTCCATTCTTGTCTTTGGTGAGGCCCAACCGAATCCATACCCAAGGCTCTCCTATCACGTTTGATCACGTCCTTCCAAGACAACTTGGGTCTGCCAGAAGTAGTCTTCTCTGTTGACATGTTCAACTGTCGGGCTTTAGCAATTCAGCCATTGCTGCGCTCAACGTGCCCCAACCAACGCAGTCTGCTCTTCTGCATGACGTCCGCGAGGCTTTCCAAGTTGACCTGCATGAGCAGAGACCCAAAAGACATGTTCTGTTCAGGTCTCACCATACAGATCCATCTGACCATTTCCTTGTCATTACGGTGTAGTTTCTTTAGTGTGCCGACAGAAACAGCCCAGGTTTCGGAACAGTACACCAGCACACTTCTGACACATGAGTATATACAACCTCTCATAGCTGCTGGCAGGTGTTTGTTTGATGTAAATAATTAAAAGAGAGAAGGGAGAGAGAGGGGAAAGACAAGAAAATAGACAGAGGGATGGAGGAAGAGAGAGCGGCTATTATAACATCACTATGTATTCTGACTTTGTGAAATTCTTTAACCTTGTAATCCTTGTAAAAACATGATTATCAAAGTTCAAAAAATTATATATTTAATAATATATAACGGGTCATGGGTCATCTTGTAATAGATAAAATTCTCTTAAATATTTTATCAGATAAACCCCAAAAACAAATTTCATTCTGTTACTATTATTTCTAAACTCATGCAATTTATCGTTTAAAACAAAATGCAATAGTGACAACTCATTCATGAACAATCCAGTTATTCTTCAAATATATTTTATTACTAGTGCGTAAATAGAGCTTTGAGAATCTGAGAGTTATACAATATTAAAATGAAATAACTGTTAAAATAGATAATCAAAGCAAAAACAAACCAGACTACAGTCAGTCATCAGCTAAATTCAAACTAACCAAGGAAGAAATAGAGAGGAATCTTATATTAATCTCCAAAATTTAAGTTTGTTTTAATCATCAGAGTTGAGAAACTACCTTATCTTTCTTCTAATTTAAGTCAGCAATGTGATTAATTTTCAGTTAACAATTTTCCTGAATTCTATTTCTACTTTCGGTAAATTCCGTTTTTTTTTGTTTTTTTTTCAATTTTTTTCGCAAAATTTACAAGATTCTAAACAGTTTATAAGTAAAAAATAAAGTGTCCGAACATAGTCAAGGGCGACCCGAAGGCTTCCTTTTCATTAGCTGCTACACCGAGATGCAGGGGAGGGCATCACTCCTTTCCTAGGATTACTCTGATCCTCACCTTATAATGCCGAGTGTTTAGCATTTTGAGTCTTTGTTATGACTCGACATAGGATTGAATCCTGGTCTTCCAGCCGATAAGCGAACACTAACCATTAAGCCAAATGGGCTGGTTTATAACCTTGTTTTATCATGTGTTAAACTTTCTACACCAACACTATTTATCCTCCCATGTTCACTTTTGCAACAGATGGACAGAGCATCACAGAGATGCATCTGAAAATACTAGTTCAAACATATAATATATATATATATATATGCAAATTAGTTAACCATGTGATTCTGATACCGCATCTATATAAGCAATATATAAAACGTAAGTGCGTCTATTGAATAAGTTTAATTAACTTGAAATAGGGCGTTTTGACTTTACCTTTGTGCAAGAAATAGGCCCAACTTTCACATTTATTCATTTATATATATATATTTATATATATATATATATATATATATATATAAATTGATATTTTTTGACAAAGGCAAGGTTTCATATCAAGCAAAGTTTGTCTTTATTTAAAAAATAACAGTTGTTTCTTCATCGGCAATACAATCAGAACATTAGTAATAACAATGTCCGAATCTTATAGACAAATGAATCTTCATATTTACAGAAAAAAAATGGCTTACTTCGGATATTTTGTACAAAAATTTAAATAAACATGTTGCAAAAAGAATGTGTTGAAGCTGTCTGAGAACACATAATTCGTCTGACACAGAAAAAAAAAAAAATGAATGTTCCACAATCAAAAGCGAATCATGGAACTTTTTATTTGTATATGTGGTTACAATCACTGTTAAATGTGGATGTGCGACACAGAAGGTTGATTTAGCTGACGACTAAAAGAAACCCAACAAGAGAAACTCAATGGAATGACAAACAAGACTCCAGATTTTACCATGAATTATTGTGTTTACCATTGTTTCTCCCCGCTGTACAGCTCAAACTGGTATATTTCAAACACTCAACATCGCGGATACAAACTAACTTTTTTCACTTGTGACCCGAGAAATAATTTTAACAGACCAGAAATCAAACTTTTTTTTACCAACTATGGTCGTTAGTATGATAATAAAGCTACCATTAAAATGTTTGTTTCCTTGCTTTGTTTAAAGCAAAATTAATTCTTGCAATTTGGTAAGTAATCAAATTTTGTTCATTTCATTCGTCAGTTTCAATCCTCTCATAATATTCTTCATCATTCAACTGACAATCTATCCATCTCATTAACCTTCGAGCCTTAATAAGTGGTGATTCCTTAGTTAATTTTTTTTTTAAATAGATGAAGGATTGATTAAAATAATCTTTAAAACTTAAGCATGACGTAGCCTCTTATAGAAACGATTAGACTTACTTAGACGCATGAGCCAGTCAAAGTAAACCATCGTTTTCGGTCTGAAGCTAGATCCACAGCATCCTTCCAGCTTCTTCCCGTTGTGATCAAATCTCTGTCGATTGTTTGGTTCCAGTTCATTTTTGGTCTACCTTTTTCTTTTCCATGAGGGGTTCATTGAAGCACTTGGTTTGCAAATCTCTCTGGGGCCAATCTTAGGGCATGTCATAGATAGCAAACTATGCCAGAAATGATTGGACGCATTTAAAAATCCGAGAGTCCCTATAATATATATATATATATATATATATATATATATATAGTACACATATTGTATTAGTTTCTATAGATGTAAATCCGTTGAAACTCCCGTGTTTATAAAAAGTGCTTAATAACAAGTAGAGCTGTTCTTTAGTATAAATTGTTTTTTTTATGCAAACATTATTGGTTACATATGTGCATGCATGTTTCGGTTGTACTCTTCCCATTTCCTTGTCTTCTTTGGTCTGAAGAGGTGGACTCTCTGGAAAGAGTACAACCGAAACATGTATGCACATATGTAACCAATAATATTTGTATAAAAAATTTTTTTTAAATTATACTATATATATATACATATATATATACATGCCGTCTTAAGGATGCACTTATGTACAGTTTTACACTATTTCTTTTTCATTGAATTTTGACACAGGAAGAAAAACATGAAAGAGGCTGACTGCTATTAAAAAAATCAAAGGGGGGATAACTCCGATTGACATATTAACATAAATTGAAGAAAATACAGAATTTTTGGAGTGAAAATGCCTGAATAACAATTAAAAGCAGTACACAATTTGGAAAAATGCAGGGTTTTGCGACTGCTGATATTTACCTGCAAAAAACATCAAATAAAAAAATTTGGAATTAAAATATCTTTCAATCGAACAAGGCAGAAATAGTTTCAGTTTATTTTAGTTGCAATTCTACTTACCATGATACCACCATTTTGTTTTTTTAGGGTTTTTGTGGGCTGTTTTCACGTAGAATCCATTATCCGGAGGGCGTTTCTGTTCAGAGAAAAATGACAAAAGAAATAATTTCAACAGAGACACATATTTTCATATATACATAGAGAGTTTGAATTACCCACTGGTGAGTTTGAATTACCTACTAAACACCATCCTTGAGTGTCTTCGGTCTCTCTGTACAAGGGTTTGTCAGGACAACCTGATACGAGGATATTTCACCCTACAAGTAAACCCTGACCAAATATTCAAAATAATATAGTATTCGAAGCCCAAATAAGATCCCCTCGACATCGCTATACACATACGAGGAATGGTGCACCTTCTTCTAATGATGTTACCTCAAGTAACAGCACTTAGCTGGATACTCCACCAGACTAGATGAATTCTTGTCTTGGAATTTGGTAATACCAAGAGACCACAATAAAGATATACTATAACATATTTAACTGGTCAATTGGGAAGAAGAAAATTAATGTTCTACACTTATTTACTAACTCAACGTTTGAGAAATAAAAGAGAACTTTAATGGAACACTATGTATCTCATAGTGTGGGCCCCAGTAATAGGCCTGTTGATTTCTGAGAACTTACACTGAAGTAAAATGAAAAAAAAAGAAAGAAACAGATAGATAGCACGGTAGATCAGAGTTAGATGGGTGGGTATCTTCTGTTAGAGAGTTCAATGTAGGTAACAAAGCAAAAATAAGTTTGAATTTAAAAAACTCAAAACACAATGTCCGTCGAATGTAATAATTTATTTTACCTACACTCTAGGATCTTCAGATATTAACTGAATATTTGTAGCAACAAACCTCTAGCATATATATAGAAATGGAAAATAGGTTCACATCCGGACTGCTTTCATTTTGGAGGGAGGGAGGGAATTAGGGTCTTCAGTCTTTTGACATTTCAGGTCAATATGATGAAATCTTGTTATAGCCCTTATTAATGGCTGATCGAGAGGCTCCGTTTGGCCTCACCGAGTCAGTCTAACTCACACCTTCTTATTTTACTCACCTGAAGCCCCATATACCGATGCACACTCTTCACATATCACTACCTTTCCTCACACACCACAAACATGTATGTGAATTAGATGACAAAATAATAAGTCTCTTTACTTTTATATAAGAATAATAAAGAATAATAATACTCCTATAATAATAATAATATCGAAGTGTGAAAATGCAGTAGACTGCATTTTTTTAGTGGTGCATGTGAATGACAGACGTAGTAGGCTGCATTTTTTAAATTTTTTTAGTGGTGCATGTGAATGACAGACGGTGCAGATGATAGATGCTCGGCCAAAGGGGAAGGGAGGGGGGGGGGGTCACACAGAATCTTGTTTCTCTTTGTAATAAAATAAGTGCCCCGTAAAATCAGGGAGTTGAGACCAAAAAATAATGTTCGGTAGATTATCTGCATGATAATCCTTTGTCTGGCTGTTATCTCCAGTGGATATCTCAAGCAGCCAGTGTTTGTGTGGTTGAATGGTGATCACTGAGAAAGACTGGAAACCAAGGTTTCTGGTCAGGAGGAAAGGACTCCAAGAGATAGGAGGGGGGAGGGGGCTGGCCTCTGGGCATGACAGTGAGTGGGTTTTTCTGAGAGCTACGAAGCAAGGTGTGCCCATTTGGGGCTCTTAGTTAAAAGACTTATACTCTATTTCGCCGGGGGTGACGGTGGCTAAGTGGTTAATGACACGGACTGACAATATGAGTGTGCCAAGTTCGAATCCAGTTCGTTCCACAGAAATATTTTCATTAAAACCCACACCTGACCTTGTGTCTAACCTCCTGGAGAGGATGGTAAATAAAATACTTTATTTCGCCAGGTTAAAAGATCTCATTTTGCAAGTCTGCCATTCAACCTAAGAACACGAATATCTTTTGTAACCTCCAACAAATAAACCTGTTACTTGTTATAAACTGGACTCGTGGTTTTACTTGGGATGAGAATTCTTTGTTGCGGCACTGACTGAATCGAACAACAATTTTTGACCAGCATAACATGTTGGGCGATTGCGGCCAGTGCAGTGAACACACACATACAGCTCTACAGAAGTAAAGAAACTTATGATTTTTAGTTATGCAAGAAGAATGTCTTAACAGATATGGCACAGTTCATGAATTTTCGATTGAAATTAAAATAAAATAGTGGTAGTAGGTGTGACCCAACGCATCACGGGTACATCTAATATATATATATATATATATATATATATATATAGATGTTATGTAATTAATATAGTCAGCTTTCAATGCATCGATGAATCATTACACCTCTATAGTATACTCTATGATTTAACCCATAGCTGGGTGAGAATAGATGGACTCATACCTATCACAAGGATACTGCGGTGACCAAAATAGAACTCAAACACGGCTCGTTAAGCCCACACTGGTTACTACACAACTTTCATATACACAAGATGTGGTTGATATTTGTTGGCAAGATTACTGTCTTGGAAAAAATAATTTTTTGAGATTTCTTCATCAAACTTGCGCCAGTTTGTCTTCATGCCTTGTTCTGTTGGTTTCACTCAATGAACCCACTTTTAGCTTTGATGAATGCCTCAAAGTGGCTTCGGAACTGGTTACAGGAATTTGTCAATGTCTCTTGACTTAAGCGTCAAAATCCCGTCCTTTATGTTGCAGTCGGATATGTTGGTATCTCAATCCACCGTGCCCTACACAAAGAATCGAAGCGATTGCAGTTAGGTGAGCTGGGAGGGCAAATCTCAGGTAAAGTGTGGTCGACAAAATTCCTTGATAGCCAAACCTGGATTTTCCGGCTGATGTAGCAGGGCACTGAGTCTTGCTGCCATGGGTATGTCCTACCTGTTGCTACCTGGGCGATCCAGGGTTTCACTATGTGGGATGCAAATTTACTATTAGTGTTAAGCTTGAGGCCCTCAGGAAAGAAGTATCACCTTCACGGTGACTTTTTTTAGGGTATCTCACGATTATTGATTACTTTTCAACATACCCTGACACATTATACAACCTCCCAGCGTGACTGATTTTATATTGCTTATATCTTTACAGAAATTGGTGGCACGGTTGAGCACCCTGGGAAATAAATCTTTAACTATAACCACATATAAGAAGAGCCGCCACAAAAATGGATAAACAAGAACTCAAATATTCAACCAAAAACATCCTGATGCCCAACAACACTTTCTATTTAAAAACATTTATAAATAAGATGGAAGACATCGTGCGCACACGAGATGGAAATATAATCATAAATATAACAATATTAATAAAGAAGCAATGATCTTAACAGTCAAATTTAAAATTGATCACAGAACCAACCAATAAGTTCAAAAAGAGGTATTTCTTACTCTGAAAGAACACAAACCCAATTTTAGAAATAGACCCACATGTAGACTCATAAACCCAACCAAAAGCAAAATCGGATTAGCGAGCAGGCGCATAATTAGGAAAATAAATAATCATATTAAAAAACATACTGATTTGCGTCTTTGGATCAATTCTCAGGCGACAATTGATTGGTTCAGAGTCATCTCTAATAAAAGTCAATGCAGATTCACAAAGTTCGACATCACAGATTTCTATCTCTCCATCAACAGAGAAATTATAGAGAAACTATGTCATACACACCCACTCAACCTACCAGACAACGCAGACTCAATAGCAATATTATCTGGTTCACCCCCCCCCCCTTTGTTCCTTCAGTGTAACATTTAATATATGTAAACACTTCCTCCAGTTAATAGATAAACATGCCCAACCATCCAATAAGCTTCACAAACTCTTCAATAGGAATACAGTTAAAACAAGTTATTCCTGCTACCTCTGCATAGGATTCCTATTAACCTCTTAACCCACAGCTCCTATCAACCCCCAAAACCCAGCTGCTCATACAGAAGAGGTGAAGTCTGCCCCTTGGGAGTGGGTTGCACAATCAAATCCAGTTTACGAAGCCATGGTTACATCAGGCACAAACCCGAAAACAGAAGAGACATACATTGGAATGACACACGGAAGAATCAAACAGAGACTCTATGCCCACAATAATATCTTCAGATATCTAGACAAGTCAGGTATCACCTCCCTAGCAACCACCATTTGGAACCTCAAAGATTCCAACACTCCCTTCAAATTTAAATGGAGAGTCATTGAAAAACAAAGATCCGATAACCCAAGAATTGCTCACTATGCACCACAGAAAAACTTATAATCCTACAAGCTATTAATAACAGCCATAAATTGCATGAAATTGTGCTCCACAGAAGAAAATTTCAACTAACTAAATGGCCTAATAACGGAAACATTCAACACACTGAAAAATCTCAAATTCCCCCCTCTAACCGCCACATAGATCTAATACCCACTCCCTATCATATGGTAAATATAAGACCCATCCACCTACCCCAGAGTTCAATTAATTTACATCACCATTATAATGAAGTTTTAAAATGACATTATTATATTATATATACCATAAACCCCCCCATATTTCCCCTAGATCATATACATTTCCACCACCACATCTTTCCGCTAACCAACCTAAATTAAACTCACACCCCCTTTTCCATAAACCCAAACCAAACATATATAAAAAATAAATGTGTACATGTTATATAATATACTAATACATTTAAATACATAAATATATAAACATATAAGTAACTAGAAATATATTTGTAAAATACGCTTATATAAAATAAAATGATATATATGATTAATAATTTAACCTAACCAATATACACAGGCCCTCAGTAAAATATATACATATAAAATAATATAAACGTAATAGATGAACATAACAGTATAAAATAAAACAATAACCCCACATGACTGCATACAAAAGTCACTATATAAATATTAAGATAGAATCCCAAGTATATGTAAAACTCATAAAAACCCATTCATCATTTGAATAATTTTGGTTATTCGGATTACATTTCTCATCTTGAGTGTTATCATCACAACGTTTCGGCCGCTGTAACCTCCGGCCTTCTTCAGGTGTATCTCTTTGAACTCTGGAATATTTCTGTCGAACTCGGGAATCTGGACGGAATTTCGAATGGAACCCATGGCGCAGTGGATATAGTACTAAGTTAAATTCAGTTCTAAGTGATAGTCATCTGAAGGTTGAAGGTTCAATCCTCAGTGCGGGCGATACGAAGAATTGCAAATTACTGAAGACTTCTCCCAGTCATGGCTGACGGAACAAGAGCATGCTACCCCTGTGGATTAAATAAAGGGTTCCATTCGAAATTCCGTCCAGATTCCCGAGTTCGACAGAAATATTCCCGAGTTCGAAGAGATACACCTGAAGAAAGCCGGAGGTTACAGCGGCCGAAACGTTGTGATGATAACACTCAAGATGAGAAAGGTAGTCTGAATAACCAAAATTATACAAATTATCAATCCTCATCTCAAAAATTCAGAAATATACCATTAATCATTATTTAAATATCATTTAAACCAGTCTTTTATTCTAGAAGGGATTCCCATCTTTTTTACCGGACATAAACCCCGCTCTCACAATTCAGCCTAACGACATCGAAAAGCGCACAATTAAGTCATTAATAAATTTAGAATAACCTATCTTGTACTCAAACATAAACACCTTCCAAAGATAAATAAAAATAAAATGTAAATCCCTTTAATGAGATTAATACACCTGAAAAATACAATTAATAACAGACAACCACATAAACTCCATTAAATATAGAATAAAACGGTACGATCATACGATTAAATATTTTAAGCTATTACCCCTAATTCCAAACATATAAAATAAACATAAACAAATAAGCTCCGTAATAAGCAATATAATTAAATAATATTAAGCTATAAGTAAATAATAAAAATCCAATAAATCATTATAGACAGTCCCCAGTAAACACCAAACTTCTCCCATAAAGGGACAGCGGGATATAAGACACCGCCTGCAGTTTTTACATTTTTTTCGGACAGCCTTCGTTTCTTTAGGACACTGATGAGTTGAAGTGAACAATCTCTAAACCGTAATTGCCTGTCCGCATCAATGAAACCATGGCTCATCCACAGCTGTAATGTATAAATTTTAAATAAATAATATATATGTGTGTGTGTGTGTGTGTGGAAAAAAACAAATTTAAATACAAGAAAAAAAATCAAGAAACGAGAGATTTTACCGGTTTCATTCGGATCAACAGAACGTCTTTAGAAAAAATGAAGACGTTCATTGATCCAAACGAAACCGGTAAAATCTCTTGTTTCGTGATGATTTTTTTCCGTTTGTCTTTTTCACACATCTTGTCTTTCATAACATTTCATTTTATGATATATCGTCCATTTTATCCTCATTATATATATATATATATATATATATATATAAGAGATCCAGGATGGTTTGGACATAGGTTAATAGTCGCAAAGTCCTTTTCAGGGTAGATCCGAGTACAAGGTTCAATCTAAAGTACTAGGTGAGAGCAAGCGAGCGAGAAGGAAAGAGATAGGAGCGGGTTAGGGTTAGGGTGTAGGTTGATAAGTGTTTGTTTACCTTTTCTCTACAGCTGGACAACATACTGATAATACTAAGGCAGATTGATTGTACAGACAAGGCAGGAGACCAGTCATCAGACAATATAGAAAGACAAATGTGACCATTGCTGTACACGTGTGGATGAACTGGAATATTGTTACCAATGAAAGTCACCTACAAAAAACAAAAGAAAACAAAAAAATAGAAAAATGGAATCGGCAATTGTCAACGTGTGAAAATTCATTACATTTTGTTTTTTCAATAGAAATATTGTAAATAAAATACTTTTAAAAGAAGAAGAAATGTTTTAGCCTGAGAATAAAAGTAAAAAATATACACCAAAATACAAAGTAAAAAATATACACCAAAATACAAAGTAAATAATTACAAATAATATTAGGGGGTAGGATCGACCCTATAAAAGGAGAAGGCAATGCCTGTGAGTATGGTATCATGGAAACAGAACAGATACTACACTACCCCACCCCACCAAAAAATAAGGATAATGTAGCGGAGAGCAGGAGAGGCAGCCAACTGCTGTGAACTGAGACACTTGTCCGCGGCGATCGAAGAGAAGACGTTTGGCTTGCTGTTTGTGTGGAGGAGAGCTGCGGGCGCGAACCCGGAAACACCCACTTAAAAAAGTTTAATTTAATTTTTTTCAAAGTGAGGAAACGGCAGAGGGCAGCTTTGGCGTGCTCACTAGCATATGTGAGATGTCGCTACTATAAGGAGCATGACGAAACGTGATTCTGGGAGATGTGTTGGGAGGTGGAGTGAACGGAAGAAGAAAGTGACGCATTTATTTTGGTGAAATGTTGTGTTGACTCGTTCAGGCTATTTCGGCGTTAATATGACAAGCAAGCAATTCGACATTCGATTGATTCCAGAGTTTAGTGGGACTGTCACTGATCTACCGATAGTAGAATGGATAGAACAGGTGGAACTTACTTGTGAACTGTGCGAATTTTACGAAGTGGCGCGAATCCTTCCCTTGCGGTTAAGAGGGGATGCTCTTGCTGTGTATAGACAGCTAGGCAAGGAACGGAAGGCTGATATAAATCATGTCAAGCAGGCACTGATAACTGCGTTTTCAACCGATTCATTTGTGACATATGAGGACTTCACGACGCAACAACTACAACCCGGTGAAACTGTAGATATGTTTTTGGCTGACTTCGAAGACTTGCCCTCCTTGTTGGGTAGATACTCCCAGAAAAATGGATGGTGTGCGCTTTTGTAGCAGGACTGCCGAGTCATGTAAGGCAACATCTCCGGGCGGCGTCGAGAATGGATGACATGACTCTAGGGCAGATTTTAACTAGAGCACGGGCTATCATGGCAGACGAAAAAGAATTAGTTGCGGCAGCTATACAACCGGTTCAGTTTAATACCAATCGGACGTTATTCATTGTGTCAGCATAAAATGCTATAAATGCTCTGGTCCAAACCACTTTGCATAAGACTGCCAGTATCAGCATGATGAACGGCATAATGACCCCAGATATAAATCGCGAGGAAAGATGCAGTGCTACAGATGCCAGAAGATAGGCCACATTGCATCTGAGTGTCCGGGAAACGAAAAAAGAGGCAAGATGTCTGTGCACACAAGCTGAGAGAGTGGCGAACAAAAGGCTCCAATGTGTCAGTGCTCGATCTACGGAGGGCATACTTACAGGTGCATGTGCATCAATCTCTGTGGCCATAGCAGACTGTCATATTAGAGGGGAAAAGGAGCTGTGATGGAAGATGCAAGTTGGTTACGCAAGGCAAACGATACACAGCATATAAATCTGGCAGGATGTTCTAGGAAAGAAACTTTGTTCATGGAAGTTTCATTTGGTTTTTGGTAAAGAGAGAGAGAGAAAGGAAAGTTCTTTGCTAGGCACTTTTCGGAGCGTTAGAATGATCCAACCATCTTTCCAGCAACTTTAGCAACAGATTTGATGTAAGTCTTCGATTGAAGGCCCATGAACAACGTCTGAGGTTACATCGGGTCGAAACGTAAGAATAACATTCAAGATAAAAACAATAGTCCAAATAATCCAAATTATCAATCCTCATTTAAAAAATTCCAAACCATAACAGTAAATATCATTACAAAATATTAATAAATAAATGTAAAAAATTTTAATAACTCTGGTTAATGCCGTTTCAGAATATATCTGGTTATGGAGGTCTATTTCCAAAACCCTTGTAAGAGTTTGTGACATATTACCATTCTATGGACATCCGGTGTGAACAGAGACCATGATATTAATGTACCATATTTGGACAGAAAAGATACTACACTTTGATCCTAGCTTGAAGGCCAAGAAAGTGTATTTTAGTTTAAGTTTCACATTCGATACAACAGCGATATCCGATTAAATTTTAAAAATTACTTTTTTGCATTGTATATTTGACGATCGGGTGACCCCATCTTTTAAACAAGGGATAGAGGGTGATAACATAAGTATGAACATGAAATTGCTTTAGCGTATTATTATATAGATGATGATGAGGACTACGATGCACAATTCGGCAGTTTTGAAAGCTTTCGCCAAGATAATGAAGGTGACGAACCCACTGGAATGTGACATGCTGAGCTTGCCTAATACTCTCAGAGTGCTATTTGCCAGATTTGCATCAATGACTTGGACAGGAAATGACTTTGAAATCAACAGTTTAAAGCTAACCGGACTTTACCTGATAATCAGTTTTTGCAAACTGCGCAAAATTTCTTGAACCATCTAGTTACTGTACCATAATCAACTGTACGTTCACCTTGCACACAAAAGAAAATGAGCTTCAATAACATTATGGCAAATCTTCATGTGAATTACAAGACTCTCTCCTATAATAATTTGGAAGAAAAGGATTGAAGAAAAAACGAAAAACAAGACTATTCTATAAACAAACAATTTATATAAATATATCTATATAATAAAGTAAAGTCAATTTTGTTCCTATTTTATTGACTATTATAGCTTTCGAAGCAGACATCCTATAGGAGCCAATCTTCATGTGAATTACAAGACTCTCTCCTATAATAATTTGTAAGAAAACGATTGTTAAAGAAGAAAAGAAAATCAAGGCTTTTCTATAAACAAACACTTATATAAATATATCTATATAATAAAGTAAAATCAATTTTGACCCTATTTTATTGACTATTTTAGCTTTCGAAGCAGACATCCTATCTTCATGGGAATTATTAGACTCTCTCCTATAATAATTTGTAAGAAAATGATTGTTAAAAAAGAAAAGAAAACCAAGGCTTTTCTATAAACAAACACTTATATAAATATATCTATATAATAAAGTAAAGTCAATTTTGTTTCTATTTTAGCTTTCGAAGCAGACATCCTATAGGAGGCAATCTTCATGTGAATTATAAGACTCTTTCCTAAAATAATTTGTAAGAAAAAGGATTGTTGAAGAAGAAAGGAAAAACAAGGCTTTTCTATTCTATAAACAAACAATTTATATAAATATATGTATATATACATATGTATATATATACACACACATATATATATATATATATATATATATATATATATATGTGTGTGTGTGTGCCATTCACAGTTGAGTTGTGACCAAAAGTAAGAACTGTGAATTTGTCCTTTTGTTGAAAGGAATTAAGTAGAGTGGGTATGTGTCAGTTGAAAATAATTATTTCTTGTTTGGAGAGCTGTATATCATCAAGTGATGATAGCCATGCTCGGAGTGTCTAGTCAACAGGTGGCAGGAGAGAGTGTAGGCGTCTTACTTTATGGCTGGCTGGAAACCTTAAAAGGTCCCAGGATGGAGTCATATGCATAATAGCCTGATTGGTCATTGTGTGACCAAGCAACCTCATTAGGGTTGCTCTCCGACAGAGGAAATAGGTACATTTGTTTATCACTGCCACCAACCACAACGGGTACTTTCCACAGCTTAACTTGCTTTGCGAGGTCACATGATGTACATACATGATTGAAATATTGCAAAACTTTGGACTTGTCACACTTGTAATTTCACAGCCAAAACAGCTTTGATAAATCGGTAGTTAAAAAAAAAATCAATAGCATTATTTTTATGTTTCGGTATTTTTGGGATGAGGATTAAGAATTTGTATTCCTAGGATTACTGTTCTAATTTTGATGTTATTCTCACAAGGCGCCACGGATAAAAGTGCTAAGTATAATCAGTTCTAAGTGGCAGTCACCTAGAGGTTGAAGGTTCAATCTTCAGTACGATCGATACTAAGAATACAATTACGAATTACTGAAGACTTCTATCCGGTCATGGCTGATAGAACGAGAACAAGTTACCCCACTGGATTAAATTAAGGGTTCCGTTTGAAATTCTGTACAAATTCCTGAGTTCGACAGAAAGATTCCAGAGTTCGGCAAGACACGCTTGAAGAAGGTTGGAAGTTACATCGACCAAAATGTTGTGAGAATAACATCCAAGTAACCCGAATAATACAAATTTTTTCTTTTTTTTAAATGTTTTATTCCTCCATTAAAAAAATGTTTTGTTTTACCTGTGGCGATTCAAAAGGATAGCGTGGACCAAATTTGAAGCAAAGTTTGAAACTTTCCCCGTCGTATAATGTTCCAGAAGCACCTTCAAGATCCACAATCCACCTAAAAATAAATCAATTTAACCACATTACATATTATTCAGCCTATCAGTTATTGACCAAGACATTTCAAGTACATGTCATCAAAATAGAAAAAAAAGGAAGACATATGTATATTCAATAATGAAGAAAAAGGTGCTTCCTTACAACCACTCCTCCATGAAAAAGTGCCTTATTATTTTTTAAATAGTCGAATTTTTGGCATTCCCGACCCGACCTTGGGTCACATCTTACTTGTGGGAGTAAGATAAAACTGGCCTTGTGCCTAACTCTTGGAGAGGAGTAAATAAATACTCCAATAGTCATAAACTCATAGAATCTCCATGCATTTTGTTAACAAAAATAATAGTTTGCTGTTTTTATTTTAATTTTAAAATGTTACATGATAACATTAAAAGGCCTCAGCCATAGTGTATTGCTTCTGTAATAATAGGTATCCCAAACCAAAATTTTATTTTTATTATATCTAAAAACTTTTAATGTGTACACATAGATCTTTGCAAAACATAAGCAACGATACTAAGTTTATTTTGGTAGCACAATTAGCCACCGAATTATATTCAGACGTGTGTCCTACATAAAGAGATTATCATGAGCAAATAGCTCAAAATGGAATTTACATTTCTGCTACCTCAAAATTGATAACTTTTTAAAAGCTGAATTCAATTTTCAATGGTTTGACAGATGATTTATAGACATGTAAACTAAAAAAAAAAAAAAGGATAAAAATTCTGTTAGTAAAATTGACGACACACAAATCCAACAATATTGAAAGAATATTTAAGTATGACTAATGTCGATATACAAATCAAAATTCCATAATAACTGGTAGGTTTACAATAACTTGGTTCAATTAATAAATTTAATGACAAAATAATACTGTAATAATGAAATTTAACTGTCAAAATCTTATTTTTTAAAAATAATTTGATAAAAATAACAATGAAAACAGTATAATTAATGAAAGTAAAAAGACTCCTGGGCAATGCCGGGTAGGCACAGCTAGTTATATATAAAGGGGTTCCATGAACAGCATTCATTGTTAAATTGAACAAAATTATTTTGATTTCGAATTTTAAGATCTTCTAATTAAGACTCATTCAAGCGGGGTTCGGAATTAATTACAACCCGGAAGTAATTACAACTCGAAATTAATTACAACTTGGACTTAGTTTATCAATTTTATTTGTTATTCAACTAATAAATCTCATTTTATTTCTTTCATTTGCAAAATTATATTGTACGAATTAAAAAAAAAAGTTATTTCATTTTATCAACAAGAATTTATAAAGTCGTATATCAATTATATTTTTTAAAGAAATGTGTAAAGTCGTATATTAATCATATTTTTTAAAGAAATGTGTAAAGTCGTATATCAATCACATTTTTTAAAGAAATGTGTAAAGTCGTATATTAATCATATTTTTTAAAGAAATTTGTAGTATATTTTATCATTTAAGAAAATTCGTAAAGTATATTTATCATATTTTTTAAAGAAATTTGTAAAGTATATTTAGATTTAGGTTTGTAATTAATTCCGGTTTGTAATTAATTCCGTCACCCATTCAAGCTCAAAAATCCAGTCGTGTAGGTTTTATTTTCAATTGTGTGTACACAAGAAGTACGATGGAATTACTGGTAGGTTGAGAGAGGACAACCAGTTTGTGTAAGACAACAGAAACGAATGCAGACACAGAATGGAGAAAATATATTTGCATGGCAAAGTTAGTGACGTTTAGAAATTGTGTTGCCTTGAAGCACAGGGTGGAGCAGGTGCTAGTGTGATTGCAAGATTAGAAGTGGATGGAATAAGTTCAGAGAAATTCTGACATTACGAGCCAGCATGGCGTTACCACTGTCGACCAAGGGAAGAGTCTATCAGGCATGTGTACACTGTGTGATGGTGTATGGAAGTGAAACCTGGCCAGTGAGGGTTGAAGACATGCGTTGCATGGATAGAAATGATATGAGAATGATACAGTTGATGTGTAATGCAAGTCTTAAAGACTCAGATCTGATGAACTCAGAGAAGATTAAATCTGAACAGTATAGAGATATGTGTGCAGAACAGGAGGCTTTGATGGTATGACCATGTTGAAAGAATGGATAAGAGTTCTTGGGTTAGTAGATATAAAACAGTTGAGGTAGCAGGGTCAGTTAACAGGAGAAGGCCAAGGAAAACATAAAAGGATAAGGATGGACTTGAAAGAAAGAGGGATAAATAAAGACATGGTCAGAAATAGGTTAGTTTGGAAGTCAATTTCTAAAAGCAGACCAACACTTGCTAACATGTAAAACGGACGTTAAATCGAATATGATGATAATGATGATTACGGGAAGCTGTAATAACTTTGTATATTTTTCGAGTACCCCTGAACACTAGCCCAATTTAATAATTCTAAACCAGAAGTGACAATATCATATACGTATAATCTCAATATCTTATTCTCGTCTTTTTCACTTTTTCCTCCTTTTCAGGTTATTTTCTCTTTGTTCCTTCTGCTGCTAGCTTCTTAACATTTAAGGTTTATTTTTTCCTGTTTTTACATCTAATATATTTACAGAGCCCGGACAAACTATCACTTATTTAAACCGTTATTATATTTTTATGCATACATCATGATTTTCACTGCTGGTTTAATAATATTAAACTGAGCTGGTGTTCAGAACTATATAAGAAAGGATCAGAAATTCAACGTTTTATTTTCCGAAGAGTATAGCATATAGTGAATGGTCATAGGTTCAGCTATTTCCTGTTTGAGAAGCATAGAATATGGCGAGAAGGATGATCCTTTATTACTTGAGATTTACTATTTTTAGTCAGTTTTTAAAGGAAGCAAGAGACAACTGTGAAATTGAAGACTAAATGGTTATAGGGTTAGGGTTATACTTCCCTCAAAGTGGTAGTGGTGGTGGGGAAGGGAATAATAAACTTACTTCCTCCGTGTCATTTCCGAAGTGTAAAACTTCTAAATGAGGAATGAAAAGAAGCAATGAAACTACCAAAATCGTCCAGACTAAAAGACGTCTCAGTCAAAAGGCTGTTGCCTAGCTTTCTACGACATCCAGTTTATAATATTTTGTTTTATGGCATATCAACACTTTTATATGTTATTTAATGACAAAACATAACACACCTACTGTAAATGATTCACTGGAGACAATCTGATATACGTTTGGTTTGGATTTTAAAGCATATCAACCCTTTTTGGATTATTTTATACCGAAACAATACCTACTGTAAACCATTGACTAAACATATCTTTTGTGTTTATCATATCTTTCCCGATGGTATGTATGTGTAATTGAACACAATAGGCTAACTTTACATAGGTGGAGAGTAAAGCAGGGGTTCATACCTGCCTAATAGTGAGTGAACAGATGGGGATTTGAATCTGGTTTGCCAATTCTACAATCAGCAAAGCTCCATTAGGCCACTTGTACCCCAACCCTAGCAACCCTATCTTTATAATAAGATTTTTTTTTGTTTTTTTTTTCCCCATGATGAACACGCTTTTATGTAAATTCTAAATCATTGTGAAAAGAAGAGCAGTAACATTTTGTTCTGGTCAACTTGTTAACAAGAGAACTCATGATAAACTGATGGCATAATTTGATAGAAAACCAATGAAAGAGTAAAAATAAAAACACTTACTCTGACATACTCTTTGTAATACTTTTGATATCCACACATAATCCTGGGGGTGGATCCTTGGTCAAGGATTGGAGTTCTTTTTGCAATCGTTTCTAAAAGAGAAAAAGAAAGAGAATATAATTGATTACGGTGATTAAATAATTAAAATTGACAGAAGAAATAAGGATTAATGTTCAATGATAATAGTTGTGCAAGAATGAAAAAAAAGATTTTAAGATCATAATTTCAGATATGTCTAAACTTAAAGGACACAATCACTAAATAATCATGACAAAATCTGTGAGTCTATTCGTCTGTCAGATCACTGTCAAACATGATATAACAAGGTGAATAGGATGAGAAATGGTATAAGGAGGTGAATAGGGGGAACGGATATTTTAAACACAAAAGTTTCATAATCTGATTCTCTAAGTTCAACCCCTGTACGGGGCAGTACCATCGCTTGAGTTGTAGCAAAGTTCCTCCCCGTCCATTCTGCGATGTTTTCTGTCCACTTTTTCTTTGATCTGCCCCACTCTTTCCCTTCCCCTGCACTATTCCTTAGAGGATGATCTTGGAGTACTCATTTGATCTTACGTGTCCATACCATCCCAATTTCCTCTTTTTAACTGTAGTCAACAAAACTTGAACTTGAAACAGTATTCACCCGGAGTGGGTTGAGCCGGCTCTATCCATCCTTATACCACTGCGTCTTTAACGAAGACCAACCAAGCAAAAGTAGACAAAAGTGACTCCCATGTTGCTCGATGGTTTTGTAAACTTCCGCACTGGTATTAACTCTTCTAAGGGTTTTCCTGAACCATGTAATTTTCACTGCCCATATTGTTCCTCTGTAGCTCAGCTACCAAGATCCATGACTCACATACATAAACGAAGAGTACCAGCGCATGGAGCAGCCTCGGTTTGGAATTGAGACCGATGTTCTTGTCTCTCCAAATCAGATCCAGTTTTGAAAATGCTATTTCTGTTAGCGCTATTCTTGCTAAGATTTCGATCTTGAAACCGTTTTCCCTAATGATGCTGCCCCCCCCCCCCCAGATATTTTAACTGCTTAACAACTTTTAGTTCATGTCCGCTGACAGATAATCATTTTAATGCAAACACTTACGAAAATCAGACTTTATTTAGTTACAGAAGGCCCTAATAATATTGTAAATTACTCCAGTATCTCTAATAATAGGGGTGGGACGTAATGGGTGAAAATTTCAGATTCATGCGAGTAGTATTTTTTTATGTTCATTTATACATAAATAACACTAAACAATCAAACATTTTGAAAAGTTTGTAAAATTCAGAAGGTGCAGGCCACTAGTTTTTGGCTATTTTACATTCATGAAAACCCTTTCACAGTCCTGAAAATGGTCCTAAATTAAAGTACTATATCAGATTTAACCATTTATATCCATTCATAGCTTTTGAGGATGTTTTAGGACCTGCAACGTCGCATGAAACCACTTTTTCACCAAAAAATGGATTTTGAGTCCCGTGGAGCCCTAACGGCTATTTTTGGCCTGCACCTTCTGAATTTTGCAAAATTTTCAAAATGTTTGATTATTTAGTGTTATTTATGTATAAATGAACACAAAAAAATACTACTTGCATGAATCTGAAATTTTCACCCATTACGTCCCACCCCTACTAATAATTCTAAATCAGCAGTCAGAATATCATATACGTATAATCTCAATATCTTATCCTAGCCTTTTTCACTTGTTCCTTTTCAGATTGTTTTTCGCTTTGTTCCTTCTGCTGCTAGCTTCAACATACAGAATTTTTCTTCTTCTGGTTTTCCATCTAATGTATTTACAGAGATCTGCTAAACTATCACTTATTTCAATCTTTATTATATTTTTAAGCATACCTCACTGCTGATTTAGTATTATTAGACTGAGCTGGTGTTCAGAAGAGATGGAGAAAAATTACAGCTTATTTGGACATCTGTAATTTTAAAAAAAGTCTAATGTTCATAATTAAATGCATGGAGGGAAAATCTTTTTTTCGAATGTTTTTATTTAAATCCTTAATTCAAACTCAGTTAAATATGATGCAACAAAAAGTTTGAAAAACCATCCGAGTTGACGGCCAATTTCTCAGATAATTTTTATTCACAAACTCCATATGTAACATATCAAATTAACAGCGATATGATTTTGGAAGGTAAATGTAGATTAAGGAATGTAATTGACAAGGCTTGACCTCAGGATTGGTACTGCACCCTATAGACCGATGTCGTCTTGTCCTTCGGGGCTTGATTCCACCAGTCTGTGGGTTTGTCCTGTGCAGTTCTAGGAGGTCCATCCTTCCAGGCTTTGCCTCCCCTCTTTGGGGAGGAGTAAGTTTATTATTTACTGCCTGAGGCACCCCTACCGGGGAATGCCGACGGGGCTGCCCAGGCAATTTTTAATGGCCAGAGTGCTCACCTTCTCGGGCGCTGGCTTTTCAAGTCTCACTTTCCTGACCCGACCTTGGGTCACATCTTACCTTGTGGGAGTAAGATAACACTGGCCTTGTGCCTAACCTCCTGGCAAGGTAAATAAATTGACCTCAGGATTGGTTGTGAGAAGAGAAAGCGGGTTGGTCGATTAAGATAAAGGAATTTGAAAGATATTTACTTGCAGCTTAGAACAGAAAGGTTGTTATGTAGACTTACGGATAGATAGGGGCATTTCGACCCTTTTTTGTGCCTTGCCTAAAGATAACCAGTAGTAACTCTTAACGGCAAAAAGTTCAAATTTAGTTGTTTTGTTTTACGGCATATCAACCCTTTGCGGGTTATTTAATGCTAAATCCAGTCATTTTGGTAAAAGTTTTATGCTTCAAGTTCTTTATATGTTCAAGTATTTATAAATGGTATTTGGTTTGGTTGTTTTGTAGAGGAAAAATGTTGTTTTTTTGGCTTTGTAAAACATGATTGAGTTTTGCAAAGGGAAAGGAAAAAAACAAAAACAATAACATTAATGTTTAGTGCATTTTGGGTCAGGAAGCCGGTATCTTCAGACAGCCTGATCTGGTAGCACCATTTCAAATTTGCTCTCATCTGGCCAGAGCACCTTTTTCTCACATGTTTGCTGTCTCTCTCACATGGCTGGTGTCAAACTGTAAATGCAGGTGATCAGAAAATGTCAGACCCCTAAGCAAGAGAAATAAGATGAGAAAATGGATGATAATAATCATCATCATCATCATCATCATCAATGCACTACACCCGAAAGATGATACTGACCGACTATCTAAAAAAGAATGAAGGGGGGAAAGAGGACTGGTAAGTATAGAACACTGTGAGAAAGACACAAAAAAAAGACCTGGAAAAATACATAACTCAGAACACGGAAAGGCTGATCACCGTAGCAAGAGACACCATCAAAACGAATACAGGAAACAGCGAAACCAGAAACAAAAAGACAAGAAAAGAAAAGCAGGTAGAGAAACAGTTACATGGACAATTCATAATGACAAGAAAAGAGAATCACAAAAACACCTGGACATGGCTAAGAAAAGGACAGTTAAATAGAGAAACGGAATCGCTACTGACAGCTGCACAAAACAATGCGATTAGAACTAACTACATTAAAGCTGAAATAGATAAAACCCAGGAAAATGGTAAATGTAGACTGTGGACAGAGACAAAATGGTAAATCAAATAATAAGTGAATACAGAAAACTTGTCCCAAAAGAATACAAGAACAGGCACGATTGCGTGGGGAAAAGCAGTACACTAGGAACTATGCAAACGTCTTCATTTGGAACATGTAGACAAATGGTACAGACACAAACCGGAGACAGTACTGGAAAACGAAAAGCACAAAATCCTTTGAGACAAAAGTACAAACAGATAAACTCATACAAGCAAGGAGACCGGACGTCATAATAAGAAAGAAAGTAACAGCCAAATTGTAGATTTTGCCATCCCAGCAGACCACAGGGTAAAGATCAAAGATACAGAAAAAAGAATCAAATTAATGGAGCTTGCCAGAGAGTTGAAAGGGATATGGAGCTTGAAAAAAGTCAATATCAGTAATTGTAGGAGCACTAGGAACAGTCCCGAAAAAACATGGAAAAAAGACTAGGAGAAATTGGAATCAAAGAGAAGACTGCAATGAACAAACCAGCTGAAATCTGAAGGAAAATCCTTAAATGCGGCAATCAACCCACATAAACGACAAACACTAACTAACCACATGGAAATTGCAACAGAAGTAAGACAAAAAGATTGAAGGAACACCACATGAAACCAAGGGAACTAAAACTGCAAGAAATCTTATAAACTGTGCTCCCCCCCCAAAAAAAAGGCATCAGTCTAGGCTGATACGACCCAAAATAGCTGTGATGGGTCAAGGAAGATGGAAAGACCAAGGAGGGAGAGCACTAACCAGACCTCCACTGAAAGAGTGCGGAGAGTACTGACACCTTGGGGAGCCTTACCCAAATCTTAGTGAAGACGAATGGCCGTGGCCAGCAAGAAATCAATGGTAAGCGGCTGTTGCAGTAATGCAAAGTCATTTGCAAAGGTTATTGAAATAGGTGGAGAGTACTGGAAATCTGGAGAGACTTGGTATGACCCAGACTACACCGATTATTATCACTGAATAATCTCTGATGATGAATTGTGCGAGAACTCCTAGTGAGTACAATAATAATAGTAGTAGTTTCCCTTTATTTAAACATGATGCACTATTTTAGAATTGGTCCATTACATAAAACTCCAATAAATTACGTTTAAATATGTGGTTTTAATGTAACAAAGTGCTAAAAAGTTCAAGGGGAAGGGGGTACTTATGCCGGGTACTGTATAGGAATGAGTTTTACAAAAGTATTTTCTATTCCATGTGTTTTTCAAAAGAAAAAACGCTTTATTTTTTTACTTTTATTTAAAAAGTGTTTAAACATGTTTTAGCTGTGATTGAGATGATGAGAAGAAAGAAAGTTGATTTGACTTAAATAGAAAGAAAATATTTGTCATTAGAAATCACCAGTTTATTGCCAGTCAAATCAGAGGAACAAAATAAAAGGTTTTTTTTTCTGTTTTTAATTTGACTATAAAGATTATTTTACAATGGCTGCAATAAAAAGAAAAAGAGGAATGTTATGAGCAGATTGATGAGAGACACGGAAGACAAAAAATAAAAGTTTCATTTTTTTTTTAAGTGACCTACAATTATTAAAACAAGAATAAGGATTCTTAAGATGCGTCCATTTGATCAGTGCGTTTATGGAAATGCTATTTCAAATTTAAACATGACAGACAAAAGAAAGTGCTATTTTTAAAAAACATGTCAGACTAAAAGAAATGCTTTTTCAAATTAAACATGACAGACTAAATAAAATGCTATTTCAAAATAAAGTGTCACAGATCAAAGAATAATGCTATTTCAAAATAAAGTGTCACAGACCAAAGAATAATGCTATTTCAAAATAAAGTGTCACAGACCAAAGAATAATGCTATTTCAAAATAAAGTGTCACAGACCAAAGAATAATGCTATTTCAAAATAAAGTGTCACAGACCAAAGAATAATGCTATTCTAATATATAAAGTAGAGACGTTTTTTCCCCTGTACCTTCTCGGAGAATAGGAAAATAACCACATGCATCACGGGCTACTGAACTCACAATTACATTGCACTTATTCACTCGAGCGTGTTTTAGTATATCTCTTATTCTGCTTTCCAAACTGACACTGAATATTACATTCGGCCCGGCCGCCACGACTCTCCGAAATACCAATTCCATATAGGTGGTAGTAAAAACTTTTCTCTCTAACAATTCTGTACTGTGACTACACTCATCGACACCGGGAACTAATAAACACAGTATAATTTTCATAAAGCACCCATTGTTATTTCGTATTTGTCTGGCATTATTTTACTACATAATATTAAGCAATACGCAAAAACTTAACAACCGCTCACTTACACTCCGATGATTATTCGCGAATATCAGATTAGGTTCTATCTAATTCTACCTTCTACATTTAAATTCATTCCGGAATTAAGCGAATGAAATTAACGAACACAGTTCCTGCAACATTTATTGATTCAACATGGCGGCTAAAATTTCTTGATCGAATCGACTTCCTATTTAATTCAATAAGCACCAAGATACTGGTAGACGCGGATACATTTACATTTTCAAAATCATACACCTTAAACACGCATATTATCGAAAAATTGCCCAAATGAAATTACTTCATCAAAAAATGACCTACACCGTGTCATTGTTGAAGTTTCCATTTGGTCGGCAGAATGTAAATGTTAACATAACACGCATGTCAATAAACAAGCATATCGTTATTAGCCTATTTTCACATTTACTTTTAATTCGTAACCGTGCGCATTGGGTAAGAAGGGGGATTTAATGATCGACAGTTTCAGCGTTCGATCCCATTCTACTCTGCCACTTTTTCTTTTTTTTTTAATTTAAAACATTCGCCAACACGGTATAGGGGTGGGTGTGGAGAAAGAACTATACGCCGTTTTTTTTTATTCGACGTCATGCAATAGGTACTAATTTCTCCCGTGCAACGCCGGGGCGACGGGTTCCGCTAGTTTAAAATAAAGTGTCACAGACCAAAGAATAATGCTATTTCAAACTAACATGTCACAAAGCAAAGAAAATTAACAGTTAAATGTGACAAACCAAAGCAAATGTTATTTTAAATTAACATGTCACAGACCAAAACAAATGCTCATAAGATAAGAGGACGCATCTAAAAAACTGTTTCCTTTTCCTTCCTTTCTTAATTGACTTCATCAAATTTGTCCGAAACATATTTCATAAAAGAGATGTTCTAAGATGTTGCAAAGCGTTTTCCTCATCTTGGTTACTGCCATTTTCACAACGTTTCAACCATTGTATTCTCCAGCCTTCTTTGCACGCCTTTTGTCATAATCGATAACCTTCTTGGATTATCGATTTTAACCCTTTATTTAATCCACTGCTCTCTTTCTGCATCCCATACCTTTTTTTTTCTCATATCAATTAAATTTTTTTTTTTTTTTTAAGTTCCTTCACCCAGGATTGAACTCACACCTTCTATGTAAAATTCACTATATATCATATATCTTAACTAATACCTATATCTACTTGGAATTATTATACCCTAGTGGATTAAAAAAAAGGATTGTGTTTGAAATTCCCATAAAGTTAGAGACTATGACAAACACGAAAAAAAAAATGGAAAAAAGGTGTTTATCGATCCAATCAGAAACAGACAAATCAGTCTGTTTTAAAGCACATCAATTCTTTTTGGATTATTAAATGCCAAAACCACAATAGTTATTGTAAATATTTGATTGGAACTAAATTTCTATTCAATAGCCGAGGAGAATAGGGTTCATACCATTCAAAATTGTGCTCGATGACATCTGGTCTAAAATCAGTGGTAATTTTACATCAATTTCCAGAAAGTGAGTCACCAAATATTCAGTGTTGTTCTCTAGTCACAAATCATTAAATGAATTTATTTTTATTCTTTTATCTCCTTTGAATAGGTTTGTCATGATACCAGAATTCTAACTTTGATATGATACTCATGTAAAAACATTACTTTTGATATAACGGAAAAAAGTTCTATAATAATGCTGATTAATGGGCCATAACTTGCATGTCACAGATCTTTTAACTAGACAAAAAGCTAAAGAAAGAAAGAAAACAATAAGAAATACAGAGAGAGAGAAAGACACACACACAGGAAAGAGAATATAAAGTTAAATGAAACAGCAAGTCAAAATCTGCTCAGGAGAGATGGTGGGAAGACCAAAGGATTGGATGAGTAATCAGAAAACACAAAAGAAAAAGAAGAGAAAGACAGAAAAAGGAAGAAAATTTAGAACAGTAAAAATCAAAATGAAAAAAAAAAATCAATGTCATACGTTTTTTATTTCGTAGCATCATAATTTTATACAGCTTTGATATCAAATGTATTATTAACGTATATTGTATTATTTTAAAAGACATGGCATATAAAATGAATTTAGAAGTATCGATTCTTTTGACAACTCTAGTATTTTTATACATTTTACAATCTGAAAAAATACTAAATGTATTTAGAAAATAAAAAATGATCATTTTATAATTCACTGATCTATTCCGGGCTCAACTCTTAAATTACATTTTGGGATCATTTGCTGACATCTAAGCAGAACAACACAACTGTCTATGGCTGCACTTCGAAGAGCATTGGTGATTAAGTTCTTGCTGATTCTCTCTCTTCTGATCTGGAGCATGTGATGCAATGAGGAAAAAGTGGCCTGTTACTTCTCTCTTTTCACCACTGATATTCAGATCTTTACTTTGGTCGACTTGAAATGAATGGCTCCTTCTTTAAGGAAGACCCATTTTTTTTTACATTCCTATGACAGAGTCAATCCAAATTTAAAATGGAAGACTTTTATTCAATCTGTTGCTGGAAAATAGTTGGATCATTCTACCGCTCAGAAAGTATCTTACTCCCGATGCAATCCCCTATCTACATAAGAATCAGTTTTCTTGCCTTGACAGAGTTAAAAATCAACTTCACAAGCTAGTGGTAGATGATCTCTTCTGTTCTCTTTCTTTGTCTATCAGTGGAGGAAAAATCCTTCCGTCCTCTGTCAGTGGAGGAAAAATCCTTCCGTCCTCTGTCAGTGGAGGAAAAATCCTTCCGTCCTCTGTCAGCGGAGGAAAAATCCTTCCGTCCTCTGTCAGCGGAGGAAAAATCCTTCCGTCCTCTGTCAGTGGAGGAAAAATCCTTCCGTCCTCTGTCAGTGGAGGAAAAATCCTTCCGTCCTCTGTCAGCGGAGGAAAAATCCTTCCGTCCTCTGTCAGTGGAGGAAAAATCCTTCCGAGGTAATTTATTTTTATCTCAATCCAGAGCGCCCCTTTTTGGGAGCAAGATTTCCTCACATTAAAAACCGAACTTGTGTTCAACTTTGCTCTTGTGGGTAGGCAAATAAATAGGAATTCTTAACTTTGAATTGTTTCATTTTAATTAGTTTTAAAGCGCAAACATCAGTTTAATGCATATTTGTTTTAGCTAGCTGTAAAGGGAATTTTTTTTTAATAATTCCTCTTCTATTATAATATTGGTGCATGACATTCTGCATGCCATTTAATCGCTCTTATTTGAATTGTTTTCTCAATTTACTTAGATTTCTAGAGATGGGCGGTTTTACGGTTTCATCTCCATACCGAATACTGAATCGTTTTTTTTTTTTTAAACCGTAACCGTTCGGTATTGTGTTTTTACTACAGTAAGCCACCATATACTAGGAAACACGGTTGAAAAGATTTTCCGATTTGAATAAAATTGAATATTACCAAAAAATGTTATATTAGTAAGAGGACAGATTGAACAAATATATGATAAAACCATTTAATTGACTTGTAGGAAGAAATCTTTGTTTACAGTTTGTTTATCATTAACATTTTGAATTTTCAAATGAAAAAAGAGAAATACGACAGATAACATGACATCGTATTTTTAGCATAAACTATTTTCAAATGAAAAAGAAAAAATCAAACGCGTTCCGTATGATGTCGAAAATCTATTTGATTCAACTCAAAATTGTAAAATAATTGTTTATGTTTGTTTCAGAGTTATCTAAAAAAATAAGTTATTAAAATGAAATTTTAAAAAAATGCTTGTTGTAAAAGTAAATAAACAAAAAGTAGCGAGCGAGTATAAACATTTAAAAAGAAAAAAGTAGTTGCCAATGCTAGTATCACTTTATTCGAGTTATATTTTAGCTTCTGATGGGTTAAAGAATTAGATAGAATGTATATTCAAACTCAGTTTTATTCTTCAGAAATCTTTCATGAATCTTTGGTCACTGTTTTAACGAGTTAACTGTTGAAAAGGTATCAGAACTTTGATTACAACAGTCAACACCTTAAAACTTATATGATTCATATCATGGAGAATGATTCAGTCACAAAATTATCGAAACAATGGCATAATTCAACTAAACGTTGAATAATAACTAATCATCACATAAGAGAATGAATAGCTTCCATAGTAAAAAATCTTTTTTAAAAAAAAACGAAAAACCGAACCGTTTTTAAGGGAAAAAAACCAAAACCGATACCGAAACCAAAATTTCAAAACCGCCCAACTCTATAGATTTCGCCTAGCATTTTGAAAAGCCGCATCATGTCAGCTGCTTCATCGTTCACAAAACTCGTAATGAAGAGAATACTTGTCATTGATAAGACTGTCCTTGTACTGAACGTGTTGAAGTTCGAGGGAGATTTGTATAGACTCCTTTTCCGTGCTACAGAACCTGACATAGTAGTGTGGTTGTCTCCTGTGATGATTTTAAGTGAACAGATATATGCTTGCTTCTCTACGGAGAACAAAAAGTTTTCAAATATGGGCACTTGCCTTGAGGGTAAGACCCTGCATTCTACATGCATTGATTCGCAGGCGAGTTTGAAGTCACATCTTACCACTAGTCAATTACAGTCTCCTTCCCAAGATGCTGGTAGATTTGGACAAGAGTTTAGTGTTTCACAACTCTTTTCAAGAAAGAGTACAGATTGATTTGAATAACCCTGGTACTTTTAAAGTACAACATTTCATAACTTCATTCTGTGCTAGTGTGCGCACTAAGAGAGCCTCTCCAAAGATTTTTGGACTTCTTGTCCTATATCTCCTTGTCACCTTGTTGGGGGCAAAGGGAAATTATTCTGGCGAGAGTTCAGTAAACTCAAGTTGAACTGGGTCATCCAGATTCGAGTTGAGTGTCACATGTTGGTGGAGTCTGTGATATCTGCTAACTACATGGTGTATACTTCTGCCCCTGAGAAAATCTATGAGAGTGTATGTAGATTATGTTGTGCAGAAGTCTTCTGCAGAACTGGTCTAGTATGAAGCTGAAGCTGCTCCTTTCTATGTGACCTTTCTTGCACTGTAGTTGACTTAAGGTGTTTGGGTCTCTGAACGCCTTCCTGGGTTTTTGAAGACGTTTCAACATAGCTTTCTACAATGTTGTGAAATGCTATTGTGGCCCAAATTGTTTTGCATTGGGATTTTCCTTTTAGAACAAAATTTTAAACAAAATAGATTTTTTGACTCTGAGGTGAGGCCCCCGATGCTGGAGCCTGGAAGCTCGGATCTCTCCTTGATGGGGATTTTCGATATCTGGCTTTATTTAAAGCCTAACCAGGCTTTGTTTGTCTAGCTTGATCTGTGGAGCTCGACAAGCCTTTGAAACTGTAGTTTCCTCGCTCAGTTTGTGTAGGAAATGTTTTTCAGTTTCTTTCAGATTCTCTGTCTGATAGGTTAAAGAAAAGAATAGTATCAGAGAGACTTTTTAAAAAAGAATTCCTTTTAAAATAAAGGATAAATAAAAAACCAGGTGTTTTTATTAACTTCATGGGCAAGAAAACCTCAGACTCTTGACCTTGAGAAGGTTTTGTTTAAAATAAAAAAAACAGTTCGAAGAGACCAGTTAAAAAAAGTGTTAAAAGAGGAAAGCTGAGAGAGAAGAGACTTTGAAAGAATTAGTCTTATGAAAGATATTTTTATTAAACTTTTTATTGTATGTTTCTTTTTTCAGGGTTTTTTTTCAAGTAAAACTTCTGTTTTCTTTTTTTTTTATCAGTTTTAATTACTTTCCTCTACATATTTCATTTCGGTGTTTTACGTGTACAGTGAAACTCGCTATAACTTAGTGTTTTTAACCGTTTTTTTATAATTATTAAAACATGGTTTAAGTAAAATTAAGTTGTTTGAGAGTAATGCCTGAAAACGATTTCAGTCTAAATAATTTATGTGACTGAAATAGGAATTAACCTTATTTTTATATTATTATATTATGTATTGTTTTTATTTAAAATTAAAAACACCCAACAAAATGTTCAATTTATAAAAAGGCCCATTACAATAAGAATATGGTAAATATTACATTAAAAATACCTATTAATGTTATAAGAATTTTTTATTGAATTAATAATCATTTTAAATAAAAATATGTAGTATAACAATAAATACATAAATCATGGTTTTATTTTTTTTTTTAAATAAGTTGTTTTGAACTAATACCCAACATTAATAACAAGGAATTATAGATGGCGCCACTATTCTAGCAAAGAACGAAACAATTCTAACAATCAGCATTTTTTATCTCGTGAGTTCAATCCTCATGGGCTCTTCTTTCGGGTAATTATTTAATGACCTTGTGCCAAACTTAGTAAATACAAACTCTCCGTCTTTAATTATTTTCATACTGCATTAAAAACAATTAAAAGAAAAAAAACATTGGTGCTTTTACAGAATTTGAACCCAACCAACTTTTACCGAACTAAATCTAAAACTTAGGTTACGGTTAGGGTTAAAAAAAAAGAAATACTTCAGTTCAAATTCTGTAGCAGTACCAAAACATTAAATGGATCAGCATTATTCTTCCATGAATGATTAATGTAATTAACTTTATTCCTTTATGAAAGGAAATAGGTTAAATGGCCTTTTTACTATGACGGTTTATGTTGTATCTCTCCTTGCACTAGAGCCCTTCCTGTGCAAGCTAAGGAACAGGGCGGTGAGACCAGCCCTATGCGGTATCGCTCTACCTCGTGGTACGCGAGCCAGGGTCTCCGCGTATGCCGATGATGTCACCGTGTGCATGTTTATCTTTCGAGACATCATCACGGTGACTAAGGCACTCAAATGGTACGAAGAAGTCAGAGGGCTCGTAGTCAACATCAACATGATCGGTTGGCTCAGTTCGGATCCTTGGCGTCTGGTTCAGACTCCAGCTTGAAAAGAACTGGTTGGAAGTATAGTTGAAGGTCAAAACGTCAGTGAGGATTTGGCTTCGGAAGGGGCTCACCCTTAAAAGTAGAGCTGAGGCGTGCACCGCTTACGTCTTTCCTCTCATCCTTTACCGATTGGTTGTACTACCTCTGCCTGCGGACCGCTTAGCAGCGCATACACATCAGCTCTTCTCACTTTTGTTCAGGACAAGAAGCCCTAGTTCGTAGATAGGTCTGTATTCAACGTCCAAACTGGGGGGGGGGGGGATGCCCGACTTGGCAAGTCATCGACATGCCAAGAGATTGTCATTCTTGAGCCGAACCTTGATAGAAGAGTCTCCGTGGGGCCCCTGAGGTTGAGAAGGCCTTTCACAACCTCATCTTCGACCACTTGGTTGAAGGCCGACATAGACCAAGGGGACAATTGCAGTTCTTCAACGAATGCCGAGCTGTACTTAGATTACTGCCGGCGACCAATGACCTTGCACGGTCCAGAAAGACAATATATCGGAAGCTAGCAGCTGGGATGGTCGGAAGAGGAGATCTGCTCCCAGTGGAGTTGGGTGCCAGGCCGAAGTCATCTAAAATTTTTAACAAATCCTCATATATTCAATGATAAAACCAGGCATGGAGCGGATGTTACAGGCCTAGCCTTTTACCCGAAGAGGTTATGTTATGTTATTAAAACATTGTTACAGTCAATAATTTTATAAATAGAGATTAAAACATTACCCTAACTAGAATTAGTTATAAAAGTATAACAATTTAGTTCAATTAATAATTTAATGCCCAAACAATACTGTAAATATTATGGTGCTTCTACAGAATTTGAACCGAACCGACTTTTGTCGAACTAAACCTAAAACTTAGGTTATGGTAGGGTTAAAAAAAAAAACCAGTTCGGTTCAAATTCTGTAAAAGCACCAAAATTACATTTGAAAAAAGATAATAATTGGGTAAAAAAAAGGAGAAACAAAAATGAAAATAAAAGACGGTACTCGTACAGCTTTTGAACCAGACAAAACCGACTTTTCGTTTTTACAACGTCCGGAAGATGCTGAAGCGCTTATTCAACGAGAAGATGAGAAAAGCAGCCGACAAAATAAATTGTAAATTTATTAAATCATAAATTGGCGATTGTCAAGAATTTCCAACAGAGAAAAAAAGGGGTGAAAAAGATTTTTTTTTTTTTTTTTTTTTTTTTTTTTAAATGGTGCTTATGCAGTTTACGAACCAGACTATTTCTTAGTATTTTCAAGTTAAATTAAATTTGTACGGTATCTTTTGTTTATTAAATTGTTAGGTGAAAGTACAGAATAGTTAATAAAGCCCACTAGGGACCTCCAATTGGTTGTGAACTATTTACCCCCTCCTATATATAACACGATGTAACTTTAATTTAGATTAAGATTATCAACAAAACTTTTTTACCATTCAAAAGAGGATACATTAAATAAACTGCTGATGATTTTTTAGAATTTTTTCCAGCATACGAAACTCATGAAAATGTGAAGTTAAAATGTTGTGTACTTTTTTTTACGTGATAAACTAACGTTCTTATGTATAAGCATTTATGTGCGCTGTGATAGGCACATTTTTAATAAATCTCGCATAAATCAAGTTATGGCCAGATCTTCACGAAATTTTCAATACTTATTCATTATAGGACTAATTTATCTTTAAAATGCTGTTTTCCTAAAATATATTAGGGAAAATATTTTTTTTACGTGATTCCCCCCCCCCCCCTGTTTCATTTTATGAAATATTGAACGAAATATATTGTCATCCGGCGATTTTTTTTTCTTATATAAAACTAAACTCTTTTAAAAAACACATTGGATTAATTTTATTAAATTTTACGTAAACTGTTTTAGTAAACTGGTCCGTGAATGCACAAATAAAAAGTGGAAATAAAAGCAATATTATTATGTTTTGAATTTTTTTTTACCTTTTCTCAATAAAATATACTGTGATTTATTGAAATGCAAAAAAAAAAAAAGTTTTACGAAATAATTTTTATTTTCAGAGACATTTATTCATTTGATCGTATTGATCGAGTTTATCGGTTTTAAACATCATTTTTGAACATATTCGTGTTCGAAATTTTTCAAAATATTTTAATATAATATAGCCCGAAGTATTATGAATCGTAAAAGACAAAAGTTGTGGCGGATGTCATATTATGTACTTGGAAAAAACTACTTCATTTGCTAGAAGTAAGAAAATTTTTTTGCACTAACTGATTTTGCCGCAACTATGGAACGCAATACTAGCCATAATTAACACGTCAATTTTTAAAGTGAAATTGTCCCACGCGCATACATTTTTAGAGTAAAATTGGTGCACGCCGCACGCTAATTTGTAAACAGTAACACTAATAAGAAAAAACGTTGACAAAAGTAATTATTATTATTATTATTATTATTATATATTTATAATACTTTTTATCATTATATATATATATATATATATATATATATATATTAATATATTAAGTTTCGGAATCGCGGCACTTCCACATTCAGTAAAACAGCGCCAAAGTGAATATGTAAGTTATTCAGGCAATTCTGTTTTTTTTCAGTAAAAAAAAAGTAATAATCTGTCTCAAGGAAGAAAAAAATGGTTAAAACAAACCGTTAATTTTGTTTACACCATAGTAGTAAAGTAATTTGTTTCACTTCTGTTCATCCGTACATAGATAATATCTTGCCATGTCTCACGCGATGTTTAGTAAACACTACCCCGTGTGTCGTAAAACAAGAAAATTTCGTAGTTTCATCGGACAATGAAGAAGGGTTTCTTTCAGAATTTGATAATGTAACCTTTAACTAAACTATTTTACTTTAAAACAAGTATAACTTTATTTGAGAGAGTTTTTTTTGCAATCGGTAAAGCAAAACGAATGTATGACTTCTTAACGTACACATGAAATAGTGACGTCACCGTTCTTCACATGCAATTGGAGGTCCCTAAAGCCCACCAATCCCCATGTTAAGAATGGCTTTCTAAATAATGTTATTATTTCAGCTCGGTTCGTAAACTGCTTAAGTACTAAAATAATAATAATCAACAAATAACTGTTACCAAAGGCAATAAAAGTAGATTAGGGTTAGTGTTAAAAAAAAAAACGGTTAAGTTTTTGTTTAGTTTAAAAGCTGGACCAGTACCGAAAAAAAATAAAAAATTTTAAACTTAACTTTCGTGAAAAAAACAAAATTATTTAAGTTGTTTTATTAATTTTTTTCGTCAAAACAATAATTTTTCATAAAATAAACATACTACATGCTTTAAATGTTGTTTATTTTTTTTTTTTTTTTCTGTTGGAATGCCGGTTCGTTTTTATTTTGACGCCGGTTCGTTTTCATTCGGCTTTTTCCGGCTGTTTACGTAATTCTGCGTCAGCAAAAGTCAGGTTTGTCTGGTTCAAAAGCTGTACCCACCAGTATCTAAAAGACTTCCGAGCACTCTCGATAGGTACAGCTAGTGGTTTCATAAAGTTGGTAAAAAAACTAATGATACTTGTAAATAATGGGTCTCCAGAGGATTTCAGTACTTTGATGGAGAATCCCAAGTCAGTCCCGGAAACGGCCAAAGTAGTTTACGATTTGAAAACCATGACAAAAATATAAAAAGGCAGACGATACTAAGCACGTGAATGGTTAGAGTTTAAAAAAAAAAAAAAAAAAAAAAACTTTAGCCCATCAAGAAAGAAAAGAATGTAGCTTTCAAATCGTAAGCTGCTTCGACCATTTCCGGGAATCACTCGGTATTCTCTATCAAAGTACTGAAATCCTCTGGAGACCCATTCATTACAAGTACGTACCTCGTACTAAATTAATAATAAACTGGAATTAGTGAAGAAATTCATCCACACAGCAAATTACCCCCTCCCCTAACTCTACTCGTAAAACTTAAGCATATAATTGAGAACAATATGGTTCATTAATAGAATAGTGGCGCGGCCAAAACTTATTTTCCTTTGATTTGTGAGGAAACAGGCACCATAATACCTGACTATCACTATTACCGACAAATTATTTAAAGGAAATCTATGTTGCTTTACCTACTCATTCGTAACTTATTCTTCCTGAGATTCTCATGAATGGTTCTGCTCTTGAGGAGAAATCGATTCTGAAACTTCTTGGTCTTTCTCTCTTATCAAATCTTTCTTGGAGTTCATACATTAGATCCATTGCTCTTTCTGCTTCTCGTAAAGTTGGTTCTCTCTATCGCTCCATACACTTTCTCACACCCGAGGCTATTCTTTATCTCTACAAATCTACTATCAGACTATGGAGTACTGTTGTCATGTTTGGGCTGGTGAATCTCTGTCCAATTTGAGGGTTCTTGATAAGGTGAAGAAACATATCTGTATTTTTTTATTCTCTTCACCCTATCTCTCACAAACGTAATGTTGCTAGTCTCAGTCTTTTCTATAAATACAATTATGGCATGTGTTCTTCAGAATTGTGGCATCTATTCCCCGCTTCTTTTGTTCCAGCTTGTTTCACTCATTGGTCTAGTGGTCGTTGTTTTGATACCTCATTGTAATACAGCTTCCTATTCCAGTAGCTTCTTTCCAAGAATCGCAGGCGTGTGGAACTCTCTTCCTGCTGACTGTTTTCCTCTTACCTATAACCTTGGTCTTTTTAAGACTAAGGCCAATAGGCATTTCCTGTCTTTACTATAATCATATTCGTTATTGTTAGCTCCTTACATCAAGTGGATTCATGCCTTGTCTGGAGCGATTTCCATAAAAAAAATTTTTTTTTAATTTTGCTTTACCTACTCGTGTGTGACCTATTTGCGTTAAAAAAAATATTTAACATAGAAGTTATAAGCATCGAATCTGAGCAAAGTAGCTATCTTTGTTTACATTACTAACAAAACAAGGACGGCTACTTTGCTTAGATCCAATATTTACGGAACTTAACATGCTTATAACTTCGGTACTCGTACAGCTTTTGAACCGGACAAAAACCGACTATGGCTAGGGTTAGTTTGAGGTTTTAAAAAAACAGTTCGGATTTATCCGGTTCAAAAGCTGTACCAGCACCATAACTTCTATTAAATATTAATTTTTAACGCAAATAGGTTACAAATGAGTAGGTTAGGAAACATGAATTGTTTTTGACTAATTTCCCAACGGTATTTCCTTTAAATTATGTCGGTAATAGTAATGATTACCCCTAACTGGCCTAGACACTTTAATTAAAACCAGAAATTTAGAATTGACAGTTTAAAGGCTTCAAAATCAATCCCAAATTTCTCAATTTCTTTTTTTATTATTATTATTATTATCATTTACGTAAAATAATCGGGAGGGAAAAGAATGGCCGGAAACGGTGTTTACTTCGTAGTTTTCGACATCGGAAAGTGATATTATAAAGGTATTAAATTGACAGATAGGCAGTAATTGCCGGATAAAATTAAAGTTTATTTAGGAGGAAAAAAATTAATTAATAAAGTCAAATATTATGGTTTAGCTGCGCCCCCAAAACTCCGCCAGTGTTTGGTTTGTTTGTTTAACCAGAGCAGAACTACTGTACATTCGGCTTCTCAATCACAAATCAATGAAGGTCCACAGTTTAAATAGAAATAAATTTCGATAATTTTTTTTTCAAACCAGGAAATTTAAAAATTATTTTTCTTAATAGAAGGAAAAATAAAAATGTTATTTGGGTTATTCGGACTACTATTCTCGTCTTGGTTGCCATATTCGAAGTTTCGGCCGATATAACTTCCGACCTTCTCCAGGTGCATCTTGTCGAACTTGGGGATTTTTATGTCTTTGGGAACCTTCTAGTCGAACTTAGGAATTTTTCCACAAGTTCGGAAAGATGCACCTGAAGAAGGTCGAAACGTTGTGGATTTTTATAAGCTGAGAATAGTACTCCAAATTATCAATCGTCATCTCAAAAATTCAGGAAAATATTTTTTAAACAACCAAAAAACCTTTTCATTTATTCTATCATCTTTTATTCAGCTAAAAAAAAAAAAAATTTAAGTATGTCAATATCTAAGAAAAAGAAAATATTTGTTGCCTACAAAACAAAAATAGCTCTTTTATAGAATAGGGATGCTGTCGAGAAATTGTTTTTCTTTAGTTTTATAAGCACCAATAAAACCATAATACTTGACTTTTTGTCAAGACAAAATTACTTTAAAATTGACAAAAGAACAAACAAAAAAAATGGTTTGGATTTAACTTAAACCCAAAACGTAAACAGATGTGAGGGTTTTATTTTAACAAACAAAAAAAAAACGAAAGTGAAAAAATATATATGTATGGATTAATACAAAGGGAAGAAATAATAATATTGGTGTGTGTATGTTTTTTTAATTATTTAATTTTTTAATAAATTAATGTGTGGATATTTAATTATACGACATTTACAAAATCGTATTTCATAAATTCATTTTTTTCACACTTTTTCTCCAGAATGTCAAGAAATTCGTGAACTACAACAACAAAATGTCAATAATCCCTGATTAAATCAATTTTTGTTCAACAAGTCGGAAACAATTGCTACAAAGTAAAAAAATCTCATAAAGATTTTGCAGAAAGGAAAAATTAATAAAAAATAAATAATAAAAAAAAAACGAATAAAATAATAAAAATAAAATCAAGTAAAAAGGAATTTTGCGGGGTCGAAAAGAATCGTTTTATCATGTTTTAAAGTAATTACTGATACATTTTAAGAAATAATGCGCGATTGTCGTGGTTTATGTGGTCATTTAATTAAAAATTGAAATGTTTTGTGAGAGATAAAGTGTTGTCAGTAAAGTAAGCGAATGAAAAAAGATGAAATACGACAGTTAATCAGCTGGAAAGGAAGAGCAATAACAAATTACGAACCTCCATGGAAGCCATCTTGTACGGCAATAAATTAAAAATCGACTTCATTTAAGTATTTTAATACATGTTTATTTAATTTATCTTTGAAATAAAAACATTTTATAATAATAAATTTATATTTTCATTAAGTCTTTTTACAGGTTTTCCTAATTATTTGTGGATGCTATTTTTGTTATGTTGTGAAGTACGAAACTATCGAATAATAAAGGTGTAAAACGCGGCCATTTCAAAACGTGTTTTTTGTTTAACTTTCGTTTTCAGAAATAAAAATAGTGCTTCATTCCTATTTCAGTCACGCAAATTATTTAGAATGAAATGGGTTTATACATTATTCCCAAGCAACTTATTTCGGTAAAATTGTCGATTCCCAACCAAAATGGTGGACAATAAATCGTCTGCAGTTTTCTTTTCTTTTTTTCCGACCTCACAAATGAGTAAGTAAACCCAAAACAAATTGTTTTTGACTAATATCCCAACTGTATTTCCTTTAAAATAATTTCAGGTAAATTTTAAATTAGTCCCAAACAATTTTCTTGGGTTTACTTACTCATTTGTGAAGTCGGAAAACTGCAGACGATTTATTGTGCGCCATTTTGGTTGGGAATCGACAACTTCACCCTTATTTCTACGTAAATCATGTTTTAAGGACAAAAAATAACATGAAAACACTAAGTTATAGCAAGCTTCATCGTACACGTGGAAAGTCGATCGCATCGGAAAAATATCTTATAAAAAAATGGGCATTTATTACAAGAGCGAACAAAGCAAAAAAATGGGTGAAAAAACAACAAATAGGTAACAAATAAATATTACCAAAGGCAAGATAAGTTAGTAACTTAAAGTTACTCTTCTACCTACCTGGATAAGTTTATTTGTGTTTCAACTTATTTTAAAGCGTGTGTTGTTGGTGGTGGCCGTGGTAAAAACAAATATAGTGTTTAGGAGAGTAGAAAGCGAACCTTGGCTTTACTTTCAGCAGCTTCGTAACCCTTATTTTGTTCTTTAGTCCTCACATCCCATGAGCGATGTTTCTGACAAAGGGGGAAGAATTTATGTTTTCAAGGTCGGAATCGATCCATCTAACACTTATCGTTGGCTAGTTTTTGACCTTGAAGTAGTATTTTTTTCTTTAACTCCTTACATCAAGTGACTTCATGCCTCGTCTGGAGCGATTTCCATTAAAAAAAAGTTAGAACGAAAAAGAAGATAGCGTCGATAAACAATGCATGTGTACCCTTGATAATCGCTCAAAAATCGAAAATTAAACAAAATACTGGTAAAAACACATCCTATAAATGTCACCAATCGTGTGAAAATATAATTTTCTAACAGTATTTTGTTTAATTTTCGTTTTTTGAGCGATTATCAGGGATACACGTGCATTGCTTATCGACACCATCTTCTTTTTGTCCTAACTAAACACTATGTTCATTTTTATTAAATAAAAAAGACACTTTAAAATACGTTGAAACACAAATAAACTTATCCAGGTAGGTAGAAGAGTAACTTATCTTGTATCAGTCATAGATTTACTTTGTAATGCGTATCAGTGTCCCCGTGAGCTGGGTTGGCCAATCAGCTCACAGAGCGCATTGATATCATTAGTTCCCTAAGGGATTACTTGAGTTCTCTTAGTATATGCGGACGATCACCAGATGGTATCCTGGCACTAGCCAGGGCGGATCGCCTCAACCTCTCTCCTGCCTCCTCGTCCACTGGACTCTCACAGCGGCTGCTATCTTCGCCTGAAGATATTTTAACTTCTTCTTTCGGACACTGTCCTAAGTTTCTTTCTACCTATACCAAACGGTATAGGTAACCTCAAATATACGAATAAACCCCTTTCGTTTGTTGTAAAAAGGTTTTGTTTGTTTCTTTAATTCAGTTTTGTGTCGTTAAATTAAGAATAGAGGATAACAAATTCTCTATTCTTACAAATGGTGACCCCGATGTGTGGCTTTGAGTCCAGGGTGTGCCAAGTTGTGAAGGGTATAAAAAACAACCCTCCGATGAGTCAGTGGAACAAAAAGATGAGGTGAATCTGTTGAGGTGTCACAGATGATCTGTGTGTCCGAAATGGGCACGGGCAGGTATGTGAATTTGCAAGTTGCAAACTCAGGTGATAACAGATCCAGAGTGTCCAGACGTGGTTGGTCTAAAGCCATCTGTTGTATATCGATATCCGAAGGTGAAGACAGAGAATTTATAGGAAGGCGGGACATCACTGCCTGGACACGTTCCTGTGTATCCTGCCAAAAGTCAAAGGTACACAAGCATATCCGTGCACCGCTTGGAACATTCAGCACTCCAGACGCTCGGTTCAGCCATATTTGCATTGATGTGGTTGGACCATGGCCAGTCAGTCAGGGATTTACTTATCTCCTGACCTGTATAGACCGCTTTACACGGTGGCCGGAAGCCATTCCCCATAAAGACATTTTGGCCGAATCTGTAGCACGAACCCTTATATTGGGCTGGATATCGCGTTACGGAGTTCCCACAACTATTATCACCGATCGTGGTGGACAGTTTGAATTCCACCTATTCCAGGATCTTAAGAATTAAACGTACCCGTACTACTAACTATCATCCAGCTTCTAACGGAATGATAGAACGCTTCCATCGTCAATTGAAAGCCGCGTTGCGTGCTTATCCTGACCAGCAGCGATGGAGCGAGTATGTACCTATTGTCCTTCTTGGTTGTCGTGCTGCGATCAAAGAGGACTTTGGATACTCTCCAGCCAAACTTGTTTATGAACTACCTCTATTGTTGCCGGGTCAGATGCTGACCCTGATAGATTTAACGACAACAGATACAGCTCTGTACATAAACAGACTGCGAGCTTACTTTAATGAGCTCCCACCTATGCACCCTTAGCAACAGACTATTAAATCTTTGGTTCCGAAAGACATTTCGTCATGGACTCATGTTTTTGTTAGAAAAGACTCTGCGAAAGCCCCTCTTACTCCTCCTTATACTGGTCCTTATCGCGTGCTTTCACGCACTGACAAACTTTTCACTCTTGACATTGGTGGCAAAAAAGACACTGTATCCATTGACAGGGTGAAAAGAGCCTTTCTAAACACAGAAACATCTGAGCCCCATATTCCCCCTACTGTGCATCAAACAGCTGTAACTACACCTGTACTGTTGGAAACCCCTAAAGACAATTATGTCACCACCAGACGTAGTGGTCGGCGAGTACATTGGTCCAAAAAACTGTGAAAACTATATATATTTAGAATGAGCTTTTTTGAGTTTTTGTACTCTATTATACAATTATTGTTTTTACAAAAAAAAAAAAACACTTTTCACAGAAAAGATAAACATTTTTTCAAAAAACTACTTTTCACAGAAAAGACAAACTTTTTCACAAAAATACAAACATTATTCAAAAAAAAAAATACTTTTCACAGTAAAGAAAAACATTTTTCCTGAAAATACTTGCAGAAAACCCCAAAACAACAACAAAAAAAAACAATTTTTCAAAAATACTTTTTGCAGAAAAGACATAAAAACTTTTTTTTTAATTCTGAATTGACAAATTTTATATTTTATATTTTTGTTCTTTCCCACTGCTACACTTCCATTTTCTTCCTGTCGGCTTTCAGCCTAAGCAGGGGATGGTGTAGCAGTCATAGATTTACTTTGTAATGCGTATCAGAGTCTCTGTGGGCTGGTTTGGCCAATCAGCCTGCAGGGCGCATTGATATCATTAGTTCCCTAAGGGACTACTTGAGTTTCCTTAGGATATGCTGACGATCACCAGATGGTACCCTAGCACCAGCCAGGGCGGATCGCCTCAGCCTTTCTCCTGCCTCATCGTCCACTGGACTCTCACAGCGGCTGCTATCTTTGCCTGAAGATATTTTAACTTCTTCTTCTTTCGGACAATGTCCTAAGTTTCTTTCTACCTATACCAAACGGTGTAGATAACCTCAAATATACGATTAAACCCCTTTCATTTGTTGTTGTAAAAAAGGTTTCGTTTGTTTCTTTAATTCAGTTTCGTGTCGTTAAATTAAGAATAGGGGATAACAAATCCTCTATTTTTACAATCTTGCCTTTGGTAATATTTATTTGTTGTCTATTTGTTTTGTTTTTCACCATTTTTGTTTTGTTCGCTTTTGTAATAAATGCCCTCCAAAATCAGTGTTTTTTTTTACTAAAACGTGGTTTAAATAATAAAAAAAAGTTGTTTGGGGGTAATGCTGAAACCCATTTCAATCTAAATAATTTACGTGACTGAAATAGGAATTAACCAAAATAGTTTTATTTTTATTCAAAATCTTGTATTTCGATTAATAAATTTATTTGATAAATCAGTAGATAATGATAATTTTAATAAAACTTCTTTGTTTTCAAATTATTGAATTAAATTAATTAGTTTTATTTCTCTTTTTCATTTTTATTTATTTATTTATTGATGAACGTTATATAGCCGGTCCGAACGTCGGAATAAACCAATTATGGTTTAAGGAAAATGTTGTGAGAGGATGCCAATATTGGCGGCATGCAATCCCAACGCTCGGAGGAAGCATATTTATTTGTGGATCCCCACATGGTCTGGTTCGTTTACATCTGAAGGAACTTGATTAACTAAAGGTTTTTAATCCTTATATTATTGGGATAAATATTGCTATTCAGGTCACACATTATTTTAAGGAAAATACTATTAAGAATTTATATTTGGGGTTTACTAAGCAATTTGTGACCTATTTGTATTACGCACAGAATATAAAATATGAAATTCTTAATCGATCACGTGGGGAACCAAAATGACTAAGAGGTTAAAATCAATAATGGAAATGCAATTAAATGGATGGAAAGAAAGAAAACATTATTATAACAACAACATTTATACAACTAATTTTACATTTAAGAGGGATATTTAAAGGTTTTGTCTGTGTAAAGAAAGTGTTCATTTTCGTTTAGGGTAACTTGTGGTTTTGGTAGAGAAAGTTCGTTGAGTGTACCCGAGTTTTGATAAATGTCTGTATATAGTTTGTATATGCATGTGAGAGCTACAGAAATTGTGTTTATATGAATGCGTGTGTGTGAGCATCGAAAGATTTGTTTGTTTATTTGTGGCAATATGTGTGTGTTTGGATGTGAGTTCTATGTTTAGTGAGAAGAAATAAAAGATGTTACATACTTTATGCCTTCTGCCTTCCTCGATCTTAGCCAAGAGCGAGAGGGGGGGGGCACGACCTCTGTGTGCGTGCTGTTGCCTGAAACGGAGAGAAACAAGAAAGCGAGAGGGTGTGCTGATGCTTTTTATAAAGGTTAAAATCTCGTGTTGGTCAATGGCGTGTCGTCCCTTGATTGGCCAAAGTTTTCAGCCAGTGTCTTTCCACAAAATTTTCTCATCTTCTATGTTAGAGACAAAGAAAGTGTATCGGTCAATGCCATTTGCTTTCTCGTATTGCCTTTCAAAATCACTACAGTTACGATTCGATGCTGAATTTCACTCCCGGTTTCCGCCTATGTTAAGAATGGCTTTCTAAATAATAAGGAACAGTTTATGAAATTTCTTGCAGTTTATATTCCTTGGGTTCATGTGGTGGTCTTCTTCCTGTGTCTGTTTTTATTCCTATTGTAACTTCCATATGATTGGTTACCGTTCGTAGATTAGGTTGGTTTCCACATTTGAGGATTTTCCTTAAGATTGCAGCTGTTTTGGTCATTGCCGTCCTTTGTATGGTCTCAGTGATCTCATTGATTCCAATCTCTCCCAGTCTTTTTTTCCAGGTTTATCTGGACTGTTTCTAGTGCTCCTACGATTATTCGTATTATATTGACTTTCTTCATGCTCCATATCCCTTGCAATTCTCTTGCAAGTTCCGTGTATTTGCTTCGCTTTTCTGTCTCCTTGATCTTCACTCTATGATCTTCTGGGACGGCATATCTACGATTTGACAGGATTTTTCCTTCTTCTTGACTATTATCACATCCGGTTTCCTTGCTTGTATGAGTTTATCTGTTTGGCACCTCCATGTCCCAGAGGATTTTGTGTTTTTCATTTTCCAGTACTGTCTTTGGTTTATGTTTGTACCATTTGTCCGCGTGTTCGAAATGCAGTCGTTTGCATAGTTCTCAATATACTGCTTTCTCCATGCAGTCGTGTCTGTTCTTGTATTCTTATGGGGCTAGTTTGCTGCATTCACTTATTATATGATTTACTGTTTCGTCTCTTTGTCCACACAAACTGCATTTACTGTTTTACTGGGTTTTATCTATTTTAGCTCTAATGTAGTTTATTATTATGATTATTATTATTGTTATTATTATTATTTATTTATTTAATATTAATAAATCATCAAAGTTATTAGTTTTAAATTTAAAATAAAATTTAATCTTATTTTTGGAGATGTGTTACTTTCTCATTATTTTAATTTTAATTTTTTCCCAAATGTAACAAAATTAGAATAAACAACAAATGAAATATGATAAACAGCGGTTGCAAATGTAACAAATATTCTTATTTAGAGAACAGAATGTTGAGGGTGTTTTGTGCTTGTGTGTACAAGTTGCCTTTCAGTAGTATGAGAGTTTGTGTATGTGTAAAAATGTCTCTAGCACTTGTCAGGTAGAAAAATGTATGTGTGTGGGTTATCAGCAGTAGTAATAGTTTGTAGTGCTGCTAGGTTTCTTGATCAAATGGATGCTGCTGGTTGTTGTTGTTATTAAGCGTGTCAGACTTCTGCATAGAGCTCACAAAGATCGCGTCTCAGGATTGTCTGGTCTGCATGAAGTCCTCCTTGTTAGTTTCAGCTATTCGTTAACCTGCAGGATTGCACGTTTTACCCCCAACACTGAAAGCAGAAAGTCTCAGCGGTTGCATCCGAAGTCGGGGAAGGTTTGGCCCAAACACGTAAAGCAATATTGTCACTTTCACTCCATTGATTTTCAGTTCTGCACCTGACACGTCTTTGCTTGGCACATGTAGAGGCAGAGACGACCAGAGGATGACAGATACCGATGCCGAGTCCTCCTAAATTTTCACCAGAGTCCAGTTAACTGGGTAGCTCTAACACTACCACATTGCAACCACCCCCTACCATGGTAAAGAAGGGTTGGACTTTAGGGAAGTTTTGTTCCTGTTGTTTTTGTTTGCTGTAGGCAAGTAGATACTACTGGCTGTTGTTGTTGTTGTGGTTAGTTCACCTGCACAGCAAATATGTCTAAAAGTAGGGTTGCTGCTGCGAGTTTGTGCTTTGCATAGCGAATAAGCAGATATTATTTCCCAATTAGATTCCAATTGAAATCTAATGTGGGCAAATCTGTTAGCAGGAAATAAGCGTTTTGCTTTGACATGGAGATTGTAGCATGTCGTTGGGTTGTCAGCTGCAATCTGATTAGATCGTTTGATTGTTGACAATGCTGATGATGGTGGCTCGCAAAAGTAAAAAAAATATGATTTAATTTTGCATAAAGAAATGGTACCTCGTTGGCTGCCTGTGGCGATCTGGTTAGTCGTTAGTTTGTCTTGGCTTTTTATAGATGTGCACATTCTGGCATATTTTTCCTTTTGCCCCTAACAAGTTGATTGGTTACTGTTTACGTAGATTGTTAGATCACGCATGTGCATTTAATTTTGTGTTCTGTTGTCGCGCTGATAACATCTCAAATTCAGTCGGTCCTGACAAGGGTTCCTCACCTGAAATATAGTCGAAATATATTTCGAAACATCCAAAATTAAGGTTTCTGCATAGCTTTTGAAACAACAAATGCAAATGAATCCGCCTGTTGTCGAAGTCAGTGTGCAAGTGAAACTGAACGGTGGTTGAAGTCAATGGTGCAAACACAATGTTTGCAAGCGGTTCTGCAAATTTTGAAGAGACGAGAGAAAATTGGACTACACAGTTGTCTGAGAACATCTTTCAAAGTTGATTGATAAATCTTTCTTCAAGGAGTTAATCAATGAACGTCTAATCGTTGTATAATTAATTAGTGCATATGCCTGTGCATGTGTTTTAAGTTGGAGACTTCTTCTATGGTGTTTTGTGCTGGGGAGGTTATTTTGTTGTTTCCGGCTATAAACACCTGATGGTTTATAGCAAAAAAATGTCAATTTGTTTAGGGAGGAGGGGGGCAAAGGTAAGAAAGATTTTTTTCTATTTTTCTTGTAAAAATACACAACAAAATTTTTTTAAATATCAATGATAAAACAACAAATGAAATACGATAAACAGCGGTTGAAAACAACACCTTCATATATTACATGTCTTAGCCTTGTGTACCTTCATGTATTACATTTCTAAGCCTTGTGTACATTCAATGTATTACATGTCTTAACTTTGTGTAACTTTGTGTATTACATGTCTTAACCTTGTGTATCTTCATATATTACATGTCTTTATCTTGTGTCCGTTTATGTATTACATTTTTTTTTTAACATAGTTCACCCCAAACAAGGCAGGCCGCCACTGTAGACGTAAGGGGCTACTGAGAAAAATAGGGTGAAGGTTTTTTTTAGGGGGGGGGGCGTAAATCTAATTTGGGAGCTGCGCAGCGAGATGTCTGTTTACATTAGTTTTGAATTTCTGCATATCAGTAACGTCAGAAAAGCAAGGAGCAGGGAGGGAGTTCCAGAGTCCAACAGCACGAGAAAAGAAGCTTTTGGAGTAGAAAGCTCTTCGGCATCTGGGGACCTCCACAGTGTATGGATGGGATTTGGCAGATTGTTGGGTTGGTATAGTGAATCTACATTGTGGGGGCACCAGAGCAGCAAGCTCATCAGAGCACAATTCATTGAAGTACTTGTAAAACAGGCACAAGGAAGCAACATTGCAGCGATGGGACAGGGGCTGTGTTGGATAATGGCCTTATGGGAATGGATGTATCTGTTGGAAGTCGAGTGCAGAATAGGGCCTGTTCTCACAGTCGGAAATCACAGACGTGACATGGTCACCGCATGACGAGACCCCAGATCAAGGGTCAATGTGCACCTGCGAGAGGCTCTGTGACGTCACGGGCCTTTGCGTGGGAACTAGAGGGATCCGTGACGTCACTTGTTCTTCGTGAGAAGCGAGTTTTAGCAGTCAGACATGATTTTTACCATGTAGCTGCAACATAGTTAAGGGAAATATTTCCCTAAGAAAATACAGGCGAAAGATCTCTTCCCCCCCTCCATGAATGGTTAAGACTTAATTGATAAGTAACTATGATAAAGTAGTAATTTGCTCTCTCTCTCGGCGTTAGTGAATATCTCCAAGCCGATAGATAACTAACGCCTGTAATAAAAAGAATTGAAAGTTAAAAGGATTGTTTGTCTTCGGAGTCTGTCATGAAGTTTTTGTTGTAGCAGCGATGTTCACGGCAGTACAGCAGAAAGAGGAAGGAATTCAACCAGTAGACGACACGCACCCTCTATGCAACGAGGGAGAAATTTAAAGGTATGCAAACTATATGATTTTTGATGTTTTAAAAATGACGAGTATTAAACGAGAACTGCCTCGGCTCGTTCCGGGACGAGTATACAAAGCGAGAAATGGCGTGGCCCAAGTAGAGGGGTATGCAACAGCTGGAGCTTGGTGGATAGTGAGGGACCTATTAAGTTGACGACTCTTTTTTGAACCTTGTCTAAGAGGGAGAGACTAGTGGATGATGCCCCAGCCCAGATGTGGCAACAATACTCCATGCATGGGCGGATGGTGGCTTTGTAGAGATATAGGATAATGTCAGGTGTGAGAAGTTTACTGGCACGGTAGAGGGAGCCTATCTTCTTTGCAGCAGGCCTGGCAATGTTTTCAATGTATTTATCTCAATTCATGTTATCTGTGAAAGTTAGGCCGAGGAGTTTGAATGATGAACTCTCAGGCAGGGTGCTATTTGTCATGACAATCGATGGTTAAAAAGGTTTCTTGTAATTATTGAAGGAAAGTAGCTTTGTCTTTGCAGCATTAAAAGTTACCATCTATTTATGACCCCATTCCACTACAGACTTGAGGTCATTTTCTAAGGATTCAGCCATTGCCTCAGATATGTGCGCGTCGGTTTTGCCCACATGACGAGAGTAGAGTGTGGTGTCGTTAGCAAAAATTCCTATCTCAGTCGCAATGGCATCAGGGAGGTAATTTATGAAAATCAGGAACAATAGTGGTCCAAGAATAGATCCCTGGGGTACACCAGCATTTATGCCATGTTGCTTAGAAGAACGACCATCGAGTACAACCTAGCATTGTGTACCTTCATGTATTACATGTCTTAGCCTTGTATATCTTCATGTATAACATATCTTAGCCTTGTGTACCTTCATATATTATATTTTATAACTTTGTATACCTTCATGTATTACATGTCTTAGCCTTGTGTACCTTCATGTATTACATGTCTTAGCCTCGTGTATCTTCATGTATAACATGTCTTAGCCTTGTGTACCTTCATATATTATATGTCTTAACTTTGTGTACCTTTATATATTACATGTCTTAACCTCGTGTACTTTCATGTATTACATGTCTTAGCCTTGTATATCTTCATGTATTACATGTCTTAGCTTTGTGTACCTTCATGTATTACATGTCTTAGCCTCGTATACTTTCATGTATAACATATCTTAGCCTTGTGTACCTTCATATATTATATTTTATAACTTTGTATACCTTCATGTATTACATGTCTTAGCCTTGTGTACCTTCATGTATTACATGTCTTAGCCTCGTGTATCTTCATGTATAACATGTCTTAGCCTTGTGTACCTTCATATATTATATGTCTTAACTTTGTGTACCTTTATATATTACATGTCTTAACCTCGTGTACTTTCATATATTACATGTCTTAACCTTGTGTATGTTCATGTATTACATGTCAAAGTTGCTCATGTATGCAGACAAACTGCGAACAAAAATATTATTTTTACCAACTGTTTATTGAGGATAACACATTATCAAAAGAAAGAATGACAAAGTCTATCCATACCAAATAATTAATTTTATTGACAACTTTGCTAAGATAACGTTATAAAGAGTTCAAACAGTCTGAGAACGTTCTGGAGAAAGATAGTAATATTGTCTGTAAGAAGAAATTGAGTACACATCTTTGTTTCAGCTGGCGTCATGTGCGTTTATGTGGGTGTAAATGAATAGGCATGAAGATATGCGTGCATTAGCGTGCCTTTGTTGTGTTAGTGTATGTGTGTTTATTTCTGCTGACGTGATGTATGTATATGCATGTACTGAGTTTAGTAGTCCGTGAAAGTCTATTGTTAGTCTGTCAAGACTTTTCGGCCAGGGATCGGAATTAGCTTTTAAGGACGTACCCATGTGTGTAGGGACAAAAATACCAGAACAAAAAGAAAGAAAGCTGTGTGTTTGGGTTTTTATACTATGCACCAATATTCAGAGTGAATATTTTTGTGATTGTAATTAGTTGAAAGAAACTGCTGATTTGAGCATTTGTCCAATGAAGAGTCGATATGTGAAAACCACATTCACTGCTGCTGTTTTATATTTCGAACACTAATTGTCATGTGCACAGAGTATAATATATTCCCAACACATGAGCAGCTAAAATATTCAAAGGAATATCAAATATTCCAACTTTACAACGCAAAAAAAAACATGTTTCACACTATTGGATAAGATATTTTCCATCTTAATATCTACACATATTGTTTATTTTATAATGGAAAAAAAAACAGAAAATAATTTGTATTTAGTTAGCCCAGATATTTCTTTATTATTTAACTTTTATTCTAGAGAGAAAGTAACCTCTTCAAGGTCCAGAAAATGCATAAAATAGCCATGAAACACTTCATGCCAACCATTCTCTTCTTTATTTCACTTTTAAACATTGTTTTTTAATCAAAATCTTCAGCTATCCAAGACATTGTTCACCACAGACTTTTGGTTTATGCAGAAAAATTACATTATTCTCAAATCGTAGCCACAACCAAATCCACATATTATTTTTTAAACAATAATGTGAGAGAAAGAGAAGCAAAGAGACAGATACATACATAGGTAGATAGAGAGGGGGATAGAAAGAAAGAGAAGCAAAGAGACAGATACAGATATAGGTAGATAGAGAGGGGGAGAGAAAGAAAGAGAGTCAACAGATGACGATTAGAACGGAAGTGACGCCGCCATTAGTGACATAGCGTTGCCAACGAACGATAGCCAGGGAGTTGCGTTGGAACAACCAGGCTGATTCATGGGGCTCGTGCCTAGACGTTGAAATCCTCTGTCCAATGTTCTGAAAAAATTTAACAGTCTCGGGGCCAAGCACACCCGACGTTTCCACTGAAATTGGTTGGAAGACGAAACGGTCAGTGAGCGAGCTGTATTTTCCGCACTTCCTTGTTTCGGCGAGCAGAGCCACCGTGCCGGGCTTCACCGCGGATTCCGCAATCCTTGCTGGTGAAAAGGAGTCGGAACAAGTGGCGTTCCAGATCAGTATGACTCCAGGATTTCTTTTTTCGGCCATTTCAAGCGCTTTTTTTCATCATCAGGATATATATATATATATATATATATATACTACGCCATTTAAATGCGTTTATTAACATAACATTCAGCTTTGGAGAGCAGGTTTACAGGGCTTGAGGTCAGTAGATGTAGTTGGACAGCTGTGATTGGTGGGTGGAGCTTTTTTTAAATGTTAAGGTTCATCCACGGAAGCAAACTCTGTAAAGCTTTGAGATACCGCTGAGATTCTTCACCTGTAACTCGCTCCCTCCTCTACCACACTTATTCCCGCCCTCCTCTTCCTTCTCGTGGTATTGTCTCCCTTAAACCAGTAAAAACAATTTCGAACTCTGTATTCTCCACTAATAGGGTTTCAAGATCTTCACCTACCTTTTCGTCTCCGGCTAATATTAAACCTTCAATACCCCAACCCCAATTCTTTCAAACCCTGAAAATGCTTATGGAAGGAAGTGATAAGGACGGAATAAATAAAGACCTGCTCAGAGATAGGTTAGTTTGGAAGTCGATTTCTAAAAGCTGTCCAACACATGCCAGCATGTAAATAGACGTTAAACCAAATATGATGATGATGATGATGATGATGATGATCATCATCATCATCATCATCATCATCATCATCATCATCATCTTCTCAATTTTATAGCTTTGTAAAGTCAATGGATACTAGATGTTCTAGCTTTTACGTTCTTTGTGACCACATGTTCGGATATCTTTCCAGGACATGCAGCCGCTATTTGGTATGTTGGGTTATCATAGATAACACGTGGATGTTGGAAAAAAGAGAAAATGGACAATAGTGAAGAAACAGTTGGATTTACATACATATACATCGTTTCTTTATTCTCACATAAACAGTTTATCCAAGACAAACTTAAAGGGTGGATGCGAAAACATATAATATGGCACTTAACATGATAAACAAAGGTGTAAAACCACAGGCATAATCATTAAGTGAAAGAATACATTCATGCTCCAATACAATCAATAAAAACATGTGTTGCCGGAGTCGGATCAAGAGAGATCCATAAGTAATGTATAAATGAATTTGATTTACATTTTGTTAGCCATGTGTTTTAGGAGCCCAGGCGGCTGCAACCAGAATGGGGAGTCTAAGACGACTGCTACCTGGGTTTGCGAAAGCCATGCAGAGATGGCCAGCCGATCAGAACGCGTCTGATGGCTTTGAAAGCCAAGTCTGAAAAAAGAGAATGCCTTGTTTTAAATTCCCCATGTGGTGGAATTAGATACACATTTGAGTTCTGGGACAGAAGAGTGCATTCTCTCGTTGGTCAGTATAATCATTTGGATATAATCTAAAGGAGATCACTTTGATAATTTTGAAGCCAACAACCTAAATTAAATGTCTGCTGACCATTAAAACCACCCAATACACAAGACTTATAAAATTTTAACTTAATTAAATTAAACTGTTTTTTTAATTATTATATAATAAATTGATGATGAAAGGACATTTTTTTAATTGCCATTAATGTTCTTTGCCCTTCTCTCTTACATTCCATAACACTTACGTATCTATCGTCACATTTTGCATTTGTCTCTTTCTCACCAGCGGATTCAAGCTGTCCAAATATTTACCTGTAACTTTTTTCTTTTTCCTTCTTTACTGCCTGTTGGCTGCCAATGCCATTAACCACCTCTTTCCACCATGGGTTTGTCCCTCTTTCTAACAGTTTCACCATTAAAATATCTATCCTTATTTTTTCTTTCTTTCTTATACTCCTTATGACTGTATAATTACTGTAGCTTGTATCATTTTCATCAATCTAATCACTACACAACACTATTTTCACAATTATATTATACATTACAAACAGTTTAAACATTTAACATAAAACCATTTCTAAAAATTTTCAAATTCACTATTCTTGGAAACCTCATGATAAGACAAAATTATTTGCACATCATTTTATCAGATTCATAATTCAATTTATCAGATTTATCCAATTATAAATCTCCGCAATTTATACTAAGGTAACATCCTAATGTTACATAACGACGGCTGTTATATGAATGGAAAGTTTGAGTGACACCTTAAGGGTCAGAGGTGACCCCAGAACGGAAGTCACCGAAACCACATGATTTCTGGACAGAGATTTTCTGTCTCTTGGCTGGTCTGGCAATACTTGAAGCAGGAAAGACGCGTCTAGGGCACCGTCCCCAATTGGGGGGGGGGGGGCTGTGCAATGCAACTAGATGTAGCGAGACAAGCTATCCATCTATCTATTTGTCTGTCTGTCTGTCTGTCTGTCTGTCTGTCTCTCTCTCTCTCTCTCTCTTTTCTCTCTCTTATACAAGTAACCCATCTTGGAAAGTGAAAGCATAACACTAATTATTTTAAAATTCTTACTCTTCCAGAAAAAATTTTTTTATTTACTTACAACAGACTAGTCCACTCGCTACTTGCACCGCCTTCCATGGCAGGAAATTTCCCACAGGTTTCGCTACTTCATGCCTAACCTAATTAGTAAACTCCACTCTTGGATTAGAACCATAAATTTACCTTTGCATCGCCTGGGACATGGTAACCTATAACCTTTCGGTACCAACCATGCAATATTCGCCATTTTGAAACGTTTCAGGACACCAAATGCTTTCCAAGAAATCTCTGAAACATGTTCACATTCTCATTGCCACTTTTTGGCCTTTATCTTTTTTTTTTACCACAGCGATCCTAACTATTAACAAACCTAGGGAAAAAAATTTTCTAGTGCCAGCATCAAAAAATGTTGTGAAAGTGAGCTTCCATGGTTTGTAAAACATTTTAATTCCCTAAACACAATTTATGAGAGAAAAAAACATTCACCGTTTTAGAAGTCAAATTACTGATTAAACAAAACACACTTCATTTAATAAACCACAAAATCACAAAAATGTAGCTGGAAAACGAAAAGTAACAGATTAAAGACAACAACAAAATATCATACACACGTGAAACCAAAATACATATTTCATAGTGCTGTAGCAGTCACAGGTTTTGATGTACTATTTTCTTTTAATGTAAGTAGACAGTTTTATGCTGAGTAATTGACCCATCGACAAATAGAATAGTTTGGCGTATGAATACAGTTTGTTGGACTAGTTCTTCAAAGTGTGTCTACTGCAACTGTTTTTTCCTCACTTTCAAAAAGTTGGAGTCAAACTGCGCAAGGAATCGAACGTGCTAAAGCTAGCCCCATCCAACTTGTCAGCCTAGAATCAAGTCTTCCAGGATGCCATCATTGGTAAGAAGGCAGGAGAACTAATTGTAATAAAAAAGAGGTGCTGAGGAGATATCCATCCTGCAGGCCTCGTTAAGTAAGAAGATAAAAGGTGTTTCCGTTAGCTTGATCATAAGGACAAACTTCTCTTTTATATTTTAAATAAATCTTATTCATGAATAGTTTCAGCAACAAAACAGTCAAGAACCAGGAAAAAGTTACGGGGGACAGAAATACAAAAGCATGCTGAATCGGTGGAGCATGTAAATCTATGGCCGGGTGGTCCGAATAAAGGTGTATACCAATGTGCCGATGGATGGCCGGACAAAGGTTATGAGGAGATGCCTTTATGGCGACATGTCATTCCCAACGTTCGGGTGGCCCGACCACGTGTGAATAAAATTAACAGAATAAAAAAACAAAAGGGAAGAAAGGAAAACATTATTATTATATTGAAATTACGAAGGAAAAGACAAACAAAAGTTGCATCTACCAAAATTAACATCTAACAAAACAATTTATTCTCTTTTTGGATAACAAAACGAGATTGTTACACGAGTGAAAGGTTCAGTTTGTTGCATGAGTGTTTGTATGAGTGCGTATATGCGAGCGTGGTTGATGTAACGTTATGTAGGTATCTTTTTGTGGCAAAATGTGTGTGTGTGTCAGGGTAAGAGTTCTTTGTTCAAGGAGGGGGTGGGGGGGACGACGATCTCCTGTGTGCTGTCGTCCGGAAAGTGGAAGAGAAAAGAGAAAAAGCGAGTGTGCGACTTGTCGCATCTCCCTTTATAGGGTTAAAGTATCGGGCTAGGGTCTCGGTTCCTGATTGGCCGAAATCTTCAGCCGTGTTTTTACGAGATAACCTCTTCTATCTCAGAGACGAAAGAGGAGTTGCTTGACGCCGAGAAAGATAAGGAGTTATAATAAATATCCACTTGGCCGGTAGTAGCGTCTGCTACACATCCATAACATTGGTTTTGTCTGAGTCTACTTGTCTTGCACTTGTCAAGTCTTAGTTTGGGGACTAGACACGGGCATAATCATCTCTTCACTTTGACGTTAAAACACTGACTGAAGAAAAAATGCGGGAAAACGGGATAAGATAGTTCAACAGAAGTGCCTCCCACATGAAAGTGTTCTGATTGGATAATGTATTAATCACTCTGTGTGTAAGGACAAACTTGTGCAGAAGAAAATGGATTGTAAACATAACTGCTATAGTTATATCATGTAACGAACAAACAATCAAACTAAAATTGTCTCAGCAATTTAAAAGAAATGCAGCAAAAAAATAAAATGTCTTGCCCTTTTCACAATAACTGTCTCATTGGTTGAACCAGATTTTTTTCCTTTCTTTTTTTGCTTTCTGCATCTTTATTTTTAAAGCTATACTTTAGTTTACAAGTAACGTGTGACACTGTTAGATGTCGGATAAATCGATAGGGATACAGAATTCGATCTGTTAGATAATTTTTATTTAGTGTAAATTAAAATTGTAAGTAAAGTTAAATGCACAGACGCATATTAAGTGGAATTCTCTTGAGAAGGTTTTCTCAGCGAATTATATTGAATGAACTCTAGGATCAGATGACTTGTTATGTGAAGTTGTCACTGCTGGTCAAAGGAAATTGTGTAAATTGATTTTTTGTGGAGGACAAAAAACAAATGCTTATTGTAAGCTGATAGTGTGTGCTCTCTAAAGTGAGACAGTTGATGCGTATGAGTTGAAACAAGAAAAAGAAGAAAGCTCAGCAGAGAAAGATAGCCATATAAACACAGCAGAAATGTTATTGTGTAGAGAACGAAAGGAGAAAGAAAAGGAAGAAAGCTCAGCAGAGAAAGATAGCCATATAAATACAGCAGAAATGTTATTGTGTAGAGAACGAAATGAGAAGAAAAAGAAGAAAGCTCAGCAGAGAAAGATAGCCATATAAATACTGCAGAAATGTTATTGTGTAGAGAACGAAATGAGAAGATAAAGAAGAAAGCTCAGCAGAGAAAGATAGCCATATAAATACTGCAGAAATGTTATTGTGTAGAGAACGAAATGAGAAGAAAAAGAAGAAAGCTCAGCAGAGAAAGATAGCCATATAAATACTGCAGAAATGTTATTGTGTAGAGAACGAAATGAGAAGAAAAAGAAGAAAGCTCAGCAGAGAAAGATAGCCATATAAATACTGCAGAAATGTTATTGTGTAGAGAACGAAATGAGAAGAAAAAGAAGAAAGCTCAGCAGAGAAAGATAGCCATATAAATACTGCAGAAATGTTATTGTGTAGAGAACGAAATCAGAAGATAAAGAAGAAAGCTCAGCAGAGAAAGATAGCCATATAAATACAGCAGAAATGTTATTGTGTAGAGAACGAAATGAGAAGAAAAAGAAGAAAGCTCAGCAGAGAAAGATAGCCATATAAATACTGCAGAAATGTTATTGTGTAGAGAACGAAATGAGAAGAAAAAGAAGAAAGCCCAGCAGAGAAAGATAGCCATATAAATACTGCAGAAATGTTATTGTGTAGAGAACGAAATGAGAAGAAAAAGAAGAAAGCTCAGCAGATAAAGATAGCCATATAAATACTGCAGAAATGTTATTGTGTAGAGAACGAAATGAGAAGAAAAAGAAGAAAGCTCAGCAGAGAAAGATAGCCATATAAATACTGCAGAAATGTTATTGTGTAGAGAACGAAATGAGAAGAAAAAGAAGAAAGCTCAGCAGAGAAAGATAGCCATATAAATACTGCAGAAATGTTATTGTGTAGAGAACGAAATGAGAAGATAAAGAAGAAAGCTCAGCAGAGAAAGATAGCCATATAAATACTGCAGAAATGTTATTGTGTAGAGAACGAAATGAGAAGAAAAAGAAGAAAGCTCAGCAGATAAAGATAGCCATATAAATACTGCAGAAATGTTATTGTGTAGAGAACGAAATGAGAAGAAAAAGAAGAAAGCTCAGCAGATAAAGATAGCCATATAAATACTGCAGAAATGTTATTGTGTAGAGAACGAAATGAGAAGAAAAAGTAGAAAGCTCAGCAGAGAAAGATAGCCATATAAATACTGCAGAAATGTTATTGTGTAGAGAACGAAATGAGAAGAAAAAGAAGAAAGCTCAGCAGAGAAAGATAGCCATAAAAATACTGCAGAAATGTTATTGTGTAGAGAACGAAATGAGAAGATAAAGAAGAAAGCTCAGCAGAGAAAGATAGCCATATAAATACTGCAGAAATGTTATTGTGTAGAGAACGAAATGAGAAGAAAAAGAAGAAAGCTCAGCAGAGAAAGATAGCCATATAAATACTGCAGAAATGTTATTGTGTAGAGAACGAAATGAGAAGAAAAAGAAGAAAGCTCAGCAGAGAAAGATAGCCATATAAATACTGCAGAAATGTTATTGTGTAGAGAACGAAATGAGAAGAAAAAGAAGAAAGCTCAGCAGAGAAAGATAGCCATATAAATACTGCAGAAATGTTATTGTGTAGAGAACGAAATGAGAAGAAAAAGAAGAAAGCTCAGCAGATAAAGATAGCCATATAAATACTGCAGAAATGTTATTGTGTAGAGAACGAAATGAGAAGAAAAAGAAGAAAGCTCAGCAGATAAAGATAGCCATATAAATACTGCAGAAATGTTATTGTGTAGAGAACGAAATGAGAAGAAAAAGAAGAAAGCTCAGCAGATAAAGATAGCCATATAAATACTGCAGAAATGTTATTGTGTAGAGAACGAAATGAGAAGAAAAAGAAGAAAGCTCAGCAGAGAAAGATAGCCATATAAATACTGCAGAAATGTTATTGTGTAGAGAACGAAATCAGAAGATAAAGAAGAAAGCTCAGCAGAGAAAGATAGCCATATAAATACAGCAGAAATGTTATTGTGTAGAGAACGAAATGAGAAGAAAAAGAAGAAAGCTCAGCAGAGAAAGATAGCCATATAAATACTGCAGAAATGTTATTGTGTAGAGAACGAAATGAGAAGAAAAAGAAGAAAGCCCAGCAGAGAAAGATAGCCATATAAATACTGCAGAAATGTTATTGTGTAGAGAACGAAATGAGAAGAAAAAGAAGAAAGCTCAGCAGATAAAGATAGCCATATAAATACTGCAGAAATGTTATTGTGTAGAGAACGAAATGAGAAGAAAAAGAAGAAAGCTCAGCAGAGAAAGATAGCCATATAAATACTGCAGAAATGTTATTGTGTAGAGAACGAAATGAGAAGAAAAAGAAGAAAGCTCAGCAGAGAAAGATAGCCATATAAATACTGCAGAAATGTTATTGTGTAGAGAACGAAATGACAAGATAAAGAAGAAAGCTCAGCAGAGAAAGATAGCCATATAAATACTGCAGAAATGTTATTGTGTAGAGAACGAAATGAGAAGAAAAAGAAGAAAGCTCAGCAGAGAAAGATAGCCATATAAATACTGCAGAAATGTTATTGTGTAGAGAACGAAATGAGAAGAAAAAGAAGAAAGCTCAGCAGAGAAAGATAGCCATATAAATACTGCAGAAATGTTATTGTGTAGAGAACGAAATGAGAAGAAAAAGAAGAAAGCTCAGCAGATAAAGATAGCCATATAAATACTGCAGAAATGTTATTGTGTAGAGAACGAAATGAGAAGAAAAAGAAGAAAGCTCAGCAGAGAAAGATAGCCATATAAATACACCAGAAATGTTATTGTGTAGAGAACGAAATGAGAAGAAAAAGAAGAAAGCTCAGCAGAGAAAGATAGCCATATAAATACACCAGAAATGTTATTGTGTAGAGAACGAAATGAGAAGATAAAGAAGAAAGCTCAGCAGAGAAAGATAGCCATATAAATACACCAGAAATGTTATTGTGTAGAGAACGAAATGAGAAGATAAAGAAGAAAGCTCAGCAGAGAAAGATAGCCATATATATATACAGCAGAAATGTTATTGTGTAGAGAACGAAATGAGAAGATAAAGAAGAAAGCTCAGCAGAGAAAGATAGCCATATAAATACAGCAGAAATGCTATTGTGTAGAGAACGAAATGAGAAGAAAAAGAAGAAAGCTCAGCAGAGAAAGATAGCCATATAAATACAGCAGAAATGCTATTGTGTAGAGAACGAAATGAGAAGAAAAAGAAGAAAGCTCAGCAGAGAAAGATAGCCATATAAATACAGCAGAAATGTTATTGTGTAGAGAACGAAATGAGAAGATAAAGAAGATAGCTTAGCAGAGAAAGATGGCCACATAAATACAGCAGAAATGTTATTGTGTAGAGAACGAAATGAGAAGATAAAGAAGAAAGCTCAGCAGAGAAAGATAGCCATATAAATACAGCAGAAATGTTATTGTGTAGAGAACGAAATGAGAAGATAAAGAAGAAAGCTCAGCAGAGAAAGATAGCCATATAAATACAGCAGAAATGTTATTGTGTAGAGAACGAAAGGAGAAAGAAAAGGAAGAAAGCTCAGCAGAGAAAGATAGCCATATAAATACAGCAGAAATGTTATTGTGTAGAGAACGAAATGAGAAGAAAAAGAAGAAAGCTCAGCAGAGAAAGATAGCCATATAAATACTGCAGAAATGTTATTGTGTAGAGAACGAAATGAGAAGATAAAGAAGAAAGCTCAGCAGAGAAAGATAGCCATATAAATACTGCAGAAATGTTATTGTGTAGAGAACGAAATGAGAAGAAAAAGAAGAAAGCTCAGCAGAGAAAGATAGCCATATAAATACTGCAGAAATGTTATTGTGTAGAGAACGAAATGAGAAGAAAAAGAAGAAAGCTCAGCAGAGAAAGATAGCCATATAAATACTGCAGAAATGTTATTGTGTAGAGAACGAAATGAGAAGAAAAAGAAGAAAGCTCAGCAGAGAAAGATAGCCATATAAATACTGCAGAAATGTTATTGTGTAGAGAACGAAATCAGAAGATAAAGAAGAAAGCTCAGCAGAGAAAGATAGCCATATAAATACAGCAGAAATGTTATTGTGTAGAGAACGAAATGAGAAGAAAAAGAAGAAAGCTCAGCAGAGAAAGATAGCCATATAAATACTGCAGAAATGTTATTGTGTAGAGAACGAAATGAGAAGAAAAAGAAGAAAGCCCAGCAGAGAAAGATAGCCATATAAATACTGCAGAAATGTTATTGTGTAGAGAACGAAATGAGAAGAAAAAGAAGAAAGCTCAGCAGATAAAGATAGCCATATAAATACTGCAGAAATGTTATTGTGTAGAGAACGAAATGAGAAGAAAAAGAAGAAAGCTCAGCAGAGAAAGATAGCCATATAAATACTGCAGAAATGTTATTGTGTAGAGAACGAAATGAGAAGAAAAAGAAGAAAGCTCAGCAGAGAAAGATAGCCATATAAATACTGCAGAAATGTTATTGTGTAGAGAACGAAATGAGAAGATAAAGAAGAAAGCTCAGCAGAGAAAGATAGCCATATAAATACTGCAGAAATGTTATTGTGTAGAGAACGAAATGAGAAGAAAAAGAAGAAAGCTCAGCAGATAAAGATAGCCATATAAATACTGCAGAAATGTTATTGTGTAGAGAACGAAATGAGAAGAAAAAGAAGAAAGCTCAGCAGATAAAGATAGCCATATAAATACTGCAGAAATGTTATTGTGTAGAGAACGAAATGAGAAGAAAAAGAAGAAAGCTCAGCAGAGAAAGATAGCCATATAAATACTGCAGAAATGTTATTGTGTAGAGAACGAAATGAGAAGAAAAAGAAGAAAGCTCAGCAGAGAAAGATAGCCATAAAAATACTGCAGAAATGTTATTGTGTAGAGAACGAAATGAGAAGATAAAGAAGAAAGCTCAGCAGAGAAAGATAGCCATATAAATACTGCAGAAATGTTATTGTGTAGAGAACGAAATGAGAAGAAAAAGAAGAAAGCTCAGCAGAGAAAGATAGCCATATAAATACTGCAGAAATGTTATTGTGTAGAGAACGAAATGAGAAGAAAAAGAAGAAAGCTCAGCAGAGAAAGATAGCCATATAAATACTGCAGAAATGTTATTGTGTAGAGAACGAAATGAGAAGAAAAAGAAGAAAGCTCAGCAGAGAAAGATAGCCATATAAATACTGCAGAAATGTTATTGTGTAGAGAACGAAATGAGAAGAAAAAGAAGAAAGCTCAGCAGATAAAGATAGCCATATAAATACTGCAGAAATGTTATTGTGTAGAGAACGAAATGAGAAGAAAAAGAAGAAAGCTCAGCAGATAAAGATAGCCATATAAATACTGCAGAAATGTTATTGTGTAGAGAACGAAATGAGAAGAAAAAGAAGAAAGCTCAGCAGATAAAGATAGCCATATAAATACTGCAGAAATGTTATTGTGTAGAGAACGAAATGAGAAGAAAAAGAAGAAAGCTCAGCAGAGAAAGATAGCCATATAAATACTGCAGAAATGTTATTGTGTAGAGAACGAAATCAGAAGATAAAGAAGAAAGCTCAGCAGAGAAAGATAGCCATATAAATACTGCAGAAATGTTATTGTGTAGAGAACGAAATGAGAAGAAAAAGAAGAAAGCTCAGCAGATAAAGATAGCCATATAAATACTGCAGAAATGTTATTGTGTAGAGAACGAAATGAGAAGAAAAAGAAGAAAGCTCAGCAGAGAAAGATAGCCATATAAATACACCAGAAATGTTATTGTGTAGAGAACGAAATGAGAAGAAAAAGAAGAAAGCTCAGCAGAGAAAGATAGCCATATAAATACACCAGAAATGTTATTGTGTAGAGAACGAAATGAGAAGATAAAGAAGAAAGCTCAGCAGAGAAAGATAGCCATATAAATACACCAGAAATGTTATTGTGTAGAGAACGAAATGAGAAGATAAAGAAGAAAGCTCAGTAGAGAAAGATAGCCATATATATATACAGCAGAAATGTTATTGTGGAGAGAACGATATGAGAAGATAAAGAAGAAAGCTCAGCAGAGAAAGATAGCCATATAAATACAGCAGAAATGCTATTGTGTAGAGAACGAAATGAGAAGAAAAAGAAGAAAGCTCAGCAGAGAAAGATAGCCATATAAATACAGCAGAAATGCTATTGTGTAGAGAACGAAATGAGAAGAAAAAGAAGAAAGCTCAGCAGAGAAAGATAGCCATATAAATACAGCAGAAATGTTATTGTGTAGAGAACGAAATGAGAAGATAAAGAAGATAGCTTAGCAGAGAAAGATGGCCACATAAATACAGCAGAAATGTTATTGTGTAGAGAACGAAATGAGAAGATAAAGAAGAAAGCTCAGCAGAGAAAGATAGCCATATAAATACAGCAGAAATGTTATTGTGTAGAGAACGAAATGAGAAGATAAAGAAGAAAGCTCAGCAGAGAAAGATAGCCATATAAATACAGCAGAAATGTTATTGTGTAGAGAACGAAATGAGAAGATAAAGAAGATAGCTTAGCAGAGAAAGATGGCCACATAAATACAGCAGAAATGTTATTGTGTAGAGAACGAAATGAGAAGATAAAGAAGAAAGCTCAGCAGAGAAAGATAGCCATATAAATACAGCAGAAATGTTATTGTGTAGAGAACGAAATGAGAAGAAAAAGAAGATAGCTTAGCAGAGAAAGATGGCCACATAAATACAGCAGAAATGTTATTGTGTAGAGAACGAAATGAGAAGATAAAGAAGAAAGCTCAGCAGAGAAAGATAGCCATATAAATACAGCAGAAATGTTATTGTGTAGAGAACGAAATGAGAAGATAAAGAAGAAAGCTCAGCAGAGAAAGATAGCCATATAAATACAGCAGAAATGTTATTGTGTAGAGAACGAAATGAGAAGATAAAGAAGAAAGCTCAGCAGAGAAAGATAGCCATATAAATACAGCAGAAATGTTATTGTGTAGAGAACGAAATGAGAAGATAAAGAAGAAAGCTCAGCAGAGAAAGATAGCCATATAAATACAGCAGAAATGTTATTGTGTAGAGAACGAAATGAGAAGATAAAGAAGAAAGCTCAGCAGAGAAAGATAGCCATATAAATACAGCAGAAATGTTATTGTGTAGAGAACGAAATGAGAAGATAAAGAAGAAAGCTCAGCAGAGAAAGATAGCCATATAAATACAGCAGAAATGTTATTGTGTAGAGAACGAAATGAGAAGATAAAGAAGAAAGCTCAGCAGAGAAAGATAGCCATATAAATACAGCAGAAATGTTATTGTGTAGAGAACGAAATGAGAAGATAAAGAAGAAAGCTCAGCAGAGAAAGATAGCCATATAAATACAGCAGAAATGTTATTGTGTAGAGAACGAAATGAGAAGATAAAGAAGAAAGCTCAGCAGAGAAAGATAGCCATATATATATACAGCAGAAATGTTATTGTGTAGAGAACGAAATGAGAAGAAAAAGAAGAAAGCTCAGCAGAGAAAGATAGCCATATAAACACAGCAGAAATGTTATTGTGTAGAGAACGAAATGAGAAGATAAAGAAGAAAGCTCAGCAGAGAAAGATAGCCATATAAATACAGCAGAAATGTTATTGTGTAGAGAACGAAATGAGAAGATAAAGAAGAAAGCTCAGCAGAGAAAGATAGCCATATAAATACAGCAGAAATGTTATTGTGTAGAGAACGAAATGAGAAGATAAAGAAGAAAGCTCAGCAGAGAAAGATAGCCATATAAATACAGCAGAAATGTTATTGTGTAGAGAACGAAATGAGAAGATAAAGAAGAAAGCTCAGCAGAGAAAGATAGCCATATAAATACAGCAGAAATGTTATTGTGTAGAGAACGAAATGAGAAGATAAAGAAGAAAGCCCAGCAGAGAAAGATAGCCATATAAATACAGCAGAAATGTTATTGTGTAGAGAACGAAATGAGAAGAAAAAGAAGAAAGCTCAGCAGAGAAAGATAGCCATATAAATACAGCAGAAATGTTATTGTGTAGAGAACGAAATGAGAAGATAAAGAAGAAAGCTCAGCAGAGAAAGATAGCCATATAAATACAGCAGAAATGTTATTGTGTAGAGAACGAAATGAGAAGATAAAGAAGAAAGCTCAGCAGAGAAAGATAGCCATATAAATACAGCAGAAATGTTATTGTGTAGAGAACGAAATGAGAAGATAAAGAAGAAAGCTCAGCAGAGAAAGATAGCCATATAAATACAGCAGAAATGTTATTGTGTAGAGAACGAAATGAGAAGATAAAGAAGAAAGCTCAGCAGAGAAAGATAGCCATATATATATACAGCAGAAATGTTATTGTGTAGAGAACGAAATGAGAAGAAAAAGAAGAAAGCTCAGCAGAGAAAGATAGCCATATAAATACAGCAGAAATGTTATTGTGTAGAGAACGAAATGAGAAGAAAAAGAAGAAAGCTCAGCAGAGAAAGATAGCCATATAAATACTGCAGAAATGTTATTGTGTAGAGAACGAAATGAGAAGAAAAAGAAGAAAGCTCAGCAGAGAAAGATAGCCATATAAATACTGCAGAAATGCTATTGTGTAGAGAACGAAATGAGAAGATAAATAAGAAAGCTCAGCAGAGAAAGATAGCCATATAAATACTGCAGAAATGTTATTGTGTAGAGAACGAAATGAGAAGAAAAAGAAGAAAGCTCTGCAGATAAAGATAGCCATATAAATACAGCAGAAATGTTATTGTGTAGAGAACGAAATGAGAAGTTCATGTGTTATGATGACATCAAACTAAGAAAAATAGCCGCTTTCTTGTCTGGCACAAAATGACTCTTTTTCTTTTACACTTAACTGAGTTAAATAGCAGTACGATACACCCCTCCCCACACACACACAAACAGAGTAGTTAGCCAAAATCGCATGCAAAATAATGACTGTTTCTTTTTCTTGTACATACTCAAATGCACACAGTCAGTAGTCAGCAATCACATGCAAACATCAAAAGTCTATACTTCCCATACTCACACATAATGATTTCCTCACCATGGTAGGGGAGCGGTGGCAACGAGCTAGTATCAGAGCTAGCTGACCAACAGGGCGCCACTTCTAAAGGTAATAATATCAGGTCGAATGCAGGTTTTGAACCAAGGTTGTCTGCAGACTGATTTGAGGTAAAAAAAAGAATTATTTGGGAATGAAAGTTAAAACATTCCTTGTCCATGCCGTCAGTAAGTCGAAAAGCATGATCAGCAAAAGAATGGTATCTTCCTAGAAAGCTGTAATCGTGAATTATGCCACAACCATTTACGACCGAGCTTACATCGGATGACGTAAACAAAGATTTTAACAGGTTCACTATTAGTGCTGGGAGGGGGGGGGGGAGAAGAGAGTCCGACAGACAAACTTGTGAAGAAGAGAGGCTCGATGTGACACAACAAACACAGGTCTGAGACCTGTGTGTTCATTTGTAAATGAATTTAACTAAGAAATAAAAAGCATTCTTTTTATAACAAAAAAATTGTCTTGCTCTTTATACTAAGGGGCGCAACTTTGCTCCAACGAGAAACGAGAAAGCGAATTGGATTATTTCCCTTTCATTTGACACTTAAGATTAACCAGACAAACAACCTCCATCGTATTACACAAATACGGAGGTACTGCTTGCGAAAATGGACTTTTGGAACTGAACAGGCAATAGTTACCCTCAATCAAGCCCAAAGACTAAGTTGTGAGCAACTGAACGAACTAGCAAGTCTTGTGAGATCTCGTTAGTTCTCCTGCTTTTATAGAAAGAAAAAAGACAGAGACTTCCATTTACCTTATTTATTGCAACTTATAAAAAATAGATATTTGTACAGAAAATCAAGTAACTTTTCTAACTTAAAATATTAAAAGTACAAAAATTTGTCGTTTTTCATAGCATCTCGTGTAGATGTTGAAATTAAATTTACCAAGAATTTATTATCTTTTGAGGATTGAATGTACTACAAAAAAAGCTGAAATGTCTTGTTTAATATTTATGAAGAGAAATAAAGACAAAACTTTGATAGAAAATTTCTCACAAATGACAAAATGTAGTCTTTTTTCTGGTGGTGACTAAAATAACTAACTGTGCTGTGCAAAAAATGTGAAAATTAATTTACTGACGATCAGTTAACAAAATATATACTTGACATTTTCTTCTTTTTTTTTTTTTTGTTCAATGAATTAATTTTGGTGGTAAAATAAGTATTAAGCAGGATGTATTAATAAACTTGCAGGTAAGAAAATTGAGAGCCAATAGAGATATGCTCCGAACTCCAACTGTCGCACTTTTATACTGTGCTGCTGCATGGACACTGAACCTTTTGGGTACGATCAAAGTGTAGTATCATAACAGATACTACACTTAATCTGTTTTGTCCTCGGTTAGTGAACGAGAAATCCTTCTAGACTGAGGCAATTTAAATTTTTGTCTCAATCCAGAGTGCCCCGTTTTGGGGAGCTGAATTTTCCCCACATTAAAAACCGATCTTGTGTCTAACTCTGTCCTCGTGGGGAGGCAAGTAAATAGGGACTCTTGCCCTTTGGCTAAGATACTACACTTCATCTGTTCTGTTCTCGGTCAGTGAAAGAGAAATCCTTCTAGACTGAGACAATTTTAATTTTTTTTCTAATCCAGAGTGTCCCTTTTTTTTTCTCACATTAAAAAAATGACCTTTTGTTTAACTCTGTCCTCGTGGGGAGAAGCAAGTAAATATGGCCATGGAGCAAACATGTCAACAACATGGACACCAGCTAAACTCCATACCCTCACCAGTTGTACTAAAACACCCACAGCGTTTCCTACGGTCCTAGAAAACATCGCACCAGCAGACCTACAATGCGATGCAGCAACACTAAAACTGTTTTCGTGCACGCTTAACAATGAATTGTTCCTTCACTTCGAACATCTCTCGAAGCCAAATCCAGTCACTCACCGCAAAAGCAAAACCTGTTCACTGAGTCCACCCAGCGGTTCATATCATCCGCATGTGACCACATTTATATTTCTGCATCATAAAGAAAGAGCACCGCATCCTTATATGTCAAGCGTGAATGGCCGAGTTAGCAATTCCAAACCAATACATCCCTAACCCCCTCCAGTTTCGACCTTCCTCGATCCTCTGACTTGCTACAACTCGATCGCTTTAGAACCAAAAACGATTGCCTATGCCATTACATGTACATATTGTGATATATTAACGACCCTGCGTGTGTCTACACCGAATGGCTGCACCGGTCTGATAGAAATAAAGTAGGTCATGTTGGACTGGCTGCATGACTGGCATTGCATGTTTGGTTTCTGTTGCAAAACTTGCGTGTTCTGATTTTGTTATGCATTGTTTTTTACTGTATAAAAGAGTAAAAAATACCAAAACGCAATATTAATTGGACATGATTCATAACAAATGATTAATTAATCACTAATTGCTATTTTAGCCACATTTTAGCCATATTTAGCCATATTTTTAGCCATATTTTGGGTGTTCATAATATAGATTCTAAATGGAAGCTAAAATTCAAGTGACAAAATATTAATTTTCTACACAAAAGTATAAATATAATTCCGATATTACAAGATTTTTGATTGCTCAATCAGAATCCTTACCACCGCACGTAACTAAAGATTATATGAGAAACAGAGAGACGATTTAAAATAGAACACAAGCCCACGAAAGTAATTCGATATTATGTAACTTGGCACCTCCCTCCTTTGACTTTGTCAGTTTCCTGTAAGGGGAGAGGATTGGTTTATCACCGATCGCTTGTGGCGTCCTAACCAGGAAATGCTGACGGGACCGTTCCGGGCTATTTTTGCACCCATCCTTTTTGGGAGAGCTGGACTTACTTCTCTCAAACTTATTATATTAATAACAGAAATAAAAATGGAAATAGAATAAAAATATTAATAAAAGTTTTATAAAAATAATAATATGACGGAAATAATTAATAACAAAAATATTCATAACCGCAATCTTTTCTATAAACTTAATAAGTGTGATAGAAGTTGTCCTCTCTCTTACGAGCTCTGTCTCTCTCTATCTATCTATCTATCTATCTATCTATCTATCCCTATTTATATTTATATCTATATTTACCTATCTATATCTATATATTTATTAAATAAGATATTTACAAATTGTATTTTGCCATACCTTATGTTTCCTTGCTGAGAGAGGCAATTTTTTAATGACTCACCAATTCACTTTGAAGTTATTGATCAGTAACTCAAAGGAAGGAAACCTTGGGTATGACAAAATCCAATATGTAAATATCTTATTTAATAAATATATTAAACTCTTACCCTGATAATTGACCACACTGGACAATTTTTTTTCTTTCAAAAAGATTGTATATATGATTTCTCTCTCTCTCTCTCTCTCTCTCTCTCTCTCTCTCTATATATATATATATATATATATATATATATATATATATATATATATATATATATATATATAAAAACTTCATACTTAAATTTAATCCAACATTAAACAGATCATAACTCTAACAACACACACTTCGATCACACTTTATCCACCTCTAGTTAAGTACAAACATAAATAACTATTTATAGTTATCTATAGACTGAAAAATTCTTATTCAAGGAAGATAATCTTAGTACATAACTTCTTATTGTGCACTTCTACACAGCTATGAGTCAAATAGCAACTTGTGTTAAATGAATCATTTACAATAGACATTAAATTTGCACATTAAATACCGGACTATGAAATCGGCCAAACCAAGTTCAAATCTATTTGGACCATTTGCATTAACCTATCTTTTGCAAATATGTGTGTATATGTGTGTATGTATGTATGTGTATGTATATATATATATATATATATATATATATATATATATGTATATATATATATATATGTGTGTGTGTGTGTATGTATGTATGTATGTGTATATAATTCAACCTTTATCCCCCTCTCTGTGTCACTATAACCACACGCCTGTGTGTGTGTGCGCACGTGGGTGTGTGTGTGCGTATTTATATATGTGTGTGTATGTATCGCTCACCTATTCACAAGACTCAAGATTAGACCACACGCATGCGGAGGCGCGCACACACGCAGACACTACTTCGTTCTTGGAGACGACAAAAAGCAATAAAAAGTATTAAATTTCAAAAGAAATCCGGCGCACCTAGGAGGCTGGGATGACCGATGGGTCATGGATGGGTAACACGCACTTGACCAAGAGAAGCAGCAAAAAATAAAAAATAAAAAATAAAAGATACCCACACACCCGCAAACCTACGCATGCGCAAAAACAATAACAAATTCCTCAAATGAAACAACATTTACTCAAATCGAAAGACATTTCTTCAAATGGATTTTCATATCTGATGAAAGCGGACCCACCGCTTGAAACGCGTTATATAAAATTATAAAATGGTAAAACAACAAAATAATAAATAAATGTTGAAAAAAACATTCTACAAATGTTGGTAGCCTTACTCCTTTACATATATATATATATATATATATATATATATATATATATATATATATTAGTATTTCATGTATCCACATAAAATTTTATAAGGAGATATAACTTTTTATGTATCAATTTTCAATATTTACTTCAACAGTGCTCGATACGTAAGTAGAGCTAGGTAGTAAGCTATGAAAATATATTTATGGCAATTAAGCTACACAGAGGCTCCCGCATTTCATCCCCGGTGGGAATCTTCAGCCTATATATATATATATATATTGGGCTTCATTTTACTATGGAATTTGATTCCCATAAGAATCGTAAAACTGATTTTATGTCAGTTTGATGTTGGTGAAAATTAATCACGATTTATTAAAATACGAGAAAAAAACGTAACACATAAATGGTTGGTGGAAACGTGTTCCTATTTGCAAATGACGTCAAATTAGTAGCCCGTAGAAGTGAGATTGACAATCTCAAGTCTAGCCTTCAACCTGCCTGGAAATGGTCCATTGAATGAGACCTATGCAGCAAGCAAAGCAATAGCATAGCAATAGCAAAGCAATAGCAAAGCAATAGCAAAGGAATAGCAAAGCAATAGCACCCTATTTCTCATTCGACACTCTTTCTGCAAACTCACTCCTGAAATATTTCTCCCACTTTATGTCTCCCTCGTCAGACCACTGTTAGATTATGGTGGCCAGCCTCTGCTCCATATTTAATACGTGATATCAAGCATCTGGAGAGAGTTCAACGACTGGCTACTCGAATGGTGCAGGGACTATGGAATCTGCCCTCCGAAAGCAGACTCAAGAAGCTTAACCTTTTCTCTATTGAGCGCCGATGATTACACTGTGATCTCATTTCGGCCTACAATCTCGTCAATGACCATTACGATCTCCCTCAGGACCTATTATTCACTTCTGCACCAGAAAGAGGTCTTCGCAGGCATTATCAGAAACTGTTTCCCCACCGATTTCGATTGAACAAGAAGAGGGTCACTTTCTCAATCAGGATCCCTGGACCTTGGAATGGACTTCCAGGAGATGTAGTAAATGCGTCAACTACGCAGCAATTCAATGAGAATTTGGAAAGGTGCTGGACTACTATATCCTCTTCTGTGTGAATTTCTACCACCCTTTCTCTACATGGCAACTGAAGCATGCTTTTTAAAAAAAAATTGCTGTTAGGAAGGAATCTCTTTATAAAGACGTGCATTTCTAGAGTGGTTGGGTGGGAGGGAGGGTAATAATAATGATTCTTTGTCGAGAGATACAGCCTTTAGTTTATGGTTTTCGTAGTATAAACAAATACATGATAATTAAATCGATTATTGAAATTGTACACTTAATTAGTGAAATGGTATTGCTCTCATTTAAGTATTGGAATAATTAAGATAAACAGTTTCTGGACATTTCACTATTAAAGAAAGCGGTCTAGGCGGACAACACAAGAAATTATTTCACCGCTGATTTCGATTGAACCAGAGGAGGGTCGCTTTCTCAATCAGGATCCCCGGACCTTGGAATAGTCTCCCAAGAGAAGTAATAAATGCGCCAACAACATAGCAATTCAAGGAGAATTTAGACAGGTGCTGGGCTACTATATCCTCTTCTGTGTGAATTTCTACCACCCTTTCTCTACATGGCAATTGAAGCAGGCTTGTTTTATTTTTTGCCAAATTTATTGAATCATCCATTGAGTCCATATAAGAATGTTTAAATCGAGAAAAAGTGAGTTTGTAAAGCTAGTTGATTTTTTATTTAATTAAGATAAAAAAATAAAAGTATTCTCATTTTTCGTTATCTCCCCCTCGCTGTCTTTTCCTTTCCAGATTTAGATTAAATAGTACTACTACTTGTGGTTATATTTTCTTTTTTTCTGTTTAAATAATAGACTATTCCTATATTGTGTCTTATAGTTAGTTTTATTATCTTCTACTGTTAATAAAGTCACAGACACAGAAATCGAAGATTCATGGAAGCGAAAGTGATAGACACCGTATAAAATAATAGAGGAGGTCAAACAACACCTAGTGACAGAAAGCGAGAGTGATAGACAGAAACTTGATGAATTAATTGTGAATTACGGCTAATTAGAACAATTAAAATGGATTTTTTTTCAAAACATAGCCCAGAACTAAAGAATATTGTAGTGTGTATTGTGTGTTATTTAAATTGGATCACTTATTGAGCCCGGGTAAGAATGTTTCAATCAAGAAAAAGTGAGTTTGCAAAGCCAGTTAAATTCTTAATTCATTATTGAATGTCACAAAGGTGCTCAAAATGGCCACTGATCAGACCGATGAGCTTTGGAAAAAAGGGTCATCAGTCCGAGGATGGTGAGGGGTGTAATATTACGTTTCTTTGTTATTACTGAACTTGGATCGTTAAGTCTAAAAACATCAAGGCTTTTTTTTGTTAATTTAACTTCCAAATTTTCTGAAATGGCACCACCAAAACCTAAAGTCACGCACCGCCACTCATGACAGAGCAACAGCTGGATGAACTAAACGACAGATAGATCCTTTTATAGAGATGGTTGAACACATCTAAAACCACAGCCACACCCACACCCTCCACATTGACAGGTGAGAATGTTTGGTTGTGTAGCAAGATTAGAGATGGGTATGTAAAAAAAATAGCATTAGTATGGTAAATTTCCACATACGGTTAAAAATTAGGTAGAGTGGAATTTTCCAATTAGAATTCGAGTAAGACTACGTGTCCCGGCAGTAACGTCACACAGACAGGAAGCAGTCAGTCTTGTGTGGCGAATGAGCAGGGGGACCTTTCTCTTTCGACTGAACCACAAGCGAGAGCAATTTCGCTTTTGGATAGCTGCTTCTCCCCCCCCCCTAAATGGGGGTTGTTTTATGTGTGTACATATATGCTCTGAAGCAAGAATAAACCCCCAAAGAGATTTTTACAGCCCAATTTCATTTGTCGATGTTTTCTTTTTTGATAACGTTCGTGAAAGCTGTTATTGAAAAGAAGAAGAAGAAAAAGACAACAACAAAGAGAGAGAGAGAAAAGAAGAAGAAGAAGAAAAAGAAGAAGAAGAAGAAGAAATGGAAACTTTGGCTGCCACATCACCACAGAAATATGACCAGCTGATTCTGTTGATGAAGAAGAATGCACTGTAATGATCAACAAAAACAAACTGTGAGGATCCAAGAACTCCTCATTATGCTGCAGATTACTCTTTGGTGCTCTGATACATTTTCACTCCAGTAATTAAAATACTCCCCATTTATTTACTATTAAAGAGAATTGAGCTCGGGCATCGCAATAGAAATGTTTTGGAATTAAACCTCCTTTTTTATTTTTATTTCAGAGATGCCAAGGTTTTTTTTTATCTATTTGCTTTAGTTGGAGTTGGGTATATAATTTCCCAAAAATCCATTTCTAATTATCGACAGAAAAGAAAAACAAAAAAAGAAATGATAATTGCTGCCCCTTAATCCTTGTGTAAGTGACGGAAGACGATTTGAACATTTTTCTGGCTTTTTAGTGAAATTGGGATCAATATTTACAAGGACATTGCATTGCCAAGAAAATGAGGTCTCTTAGCAACAGTTGAAGAGAAGGTGGAAACTTTGACTGCCACAGCACCACAGGAATATGACCAGCTGAGTTTGCCGACGCAGTGGACACACCGTGAGAATTAAGAAGAATGCGTTGTGGGAATTGAAGAACACCTTGGCTCTGCGACAATTGAAATCGATTTCGAATTACACCTGTTCGGTTCTCATTAATTCTTTTGCTATGAGATTTGTGTACCGTTAAAACAAGTCTTTTTATGCCGCACTTAAAATATATTTGTCGATTTGTTATTCTGAGGATAATAATAGAAATCAAATGAAAACGGAACAATAATGTTGCGAAAACAATTCATTGTCCAGAAAAGAATCGATGAAAACAACTTATTGAATTATTATTGGTTTGGTAGTTTGGTTTGGTAGTTTTGTTTTACGGCATATCAACCCTTTTTGGGTTATTTAATGCCGAATCTGGTCATTATAGTAAAAGTTTTTATGCTTCAAGTTCTTTATATCTTCAAATGTTTAATCATCGTTTTTGGTTTGGTAGTTTTGTTTTACGGCATATCAACCCTTTTTGGGTTATTTAATGCCGAATCTGGTCATTATAGTAAAAGTTTTTATGCTTCAAGTTCTTTATATCTTCAAATGTTTAATCATCGTTTTTGGTTTGGTAGTTTTGTTTTACGGCATATCAACCCTTTTTGGGTTATTTAATGCCGAATCTGGTCATTATAGTAAAAGATTTATGCTTCAAGTTCTAAAAATAAAATAAAAAAGGGGAGGGAGAAAGGGAGAGGGGCTGTTGTTTTTGTTTTTGGTTTTGTAGAACATAATTAAGTTTTACAAACAAAAAAAAACAAAAAAAAAAAAAAACGTCAATGTAGGTGAATTTCGTCTCAGGGAGCCACAGGGCAGCCTGATCTGGTATCACCAGGAATTATTATTGGTTCTCAAGCAAACACAGACAAACAAAACGAAACTGAAAACATTTTTAAATATTTAAATTCAAAGATGAGAACACAAGTCCTATAACAAACTAACTGTACGGACCCGGCACCGTCTGAAATCAGTTTAGTTTGTAATTTTTATGTGTTTGCACATTTTTATTTGTTTGCACATTTTTTAAACTTATATAGAAATAGAAATAAAGTTTTAGTTGTAAGGGAGACAAAGAGAATTTTTTTAGATACAGCAAAGAGACGCCTTACAGTGTTCCAGGAAAGACGTTGACGAATTAAATCTTTTAATTTGGGGGGGGCTAGTTATCCGGTGTGTGTGTTTGTGATTGGTGATTATATCGGCAAGTCGCTGTTGGAGTTCCGTGTGTTGCTCGTTGGTGATGAGGTCCTTCAGCTTTCTTTCAAGTTCATGTAGTTTGTAGGAGCGTGGACCTTAGCTTAGTAAGATATTGTGTCTTAGAGAAAATGCTAAGATCCACGCTTACATTTTGATTGTGTAAAGAAATATTTAAAACATATAAAACATGGAAAAACATGTATTAAAGTTGAATGAAAAATAAAACGTTGTTTAAAAGTAACACAAAATATTTATGTATTTGCAAATTACAGAGATTTAAGTTTTCATTTCAAAAGTCAAGTTAGAGAAACGATAAATGTTTATGCCTGATATTTTTCTTCAGGGAGGGTAGACTCTTATCAGCTAGAATCTCATTGGATGTTTTGCTCCACTTTTCAAACTTTGAGTAGTGGTAGCAAAACAATAGCACCTTCTTTTGTGCAACAGTCCATGGTTGGGCTTTTAAGCCTCTTATGTTTCTTTTTTTTTGTTGCTGTATTTGATGGAGATAGGGGGCCAGGACCTTTTGTCTCAAGGCCTGATGGCTGACCCTGACTGGCCTCTGTATTGGCTGGATATCCATTTCAAGAGGCAGGAAGGTTTACAACATTGCTTACATCTTCCCGCCTTGTGTATGAACGGGTTGATGGGCCTTTTTTATCCTGAGTGCCGGCCTGCCAGTATTTATTTTTGTTTTTATTCATATTTTTTATCATTCATTTCCTCATTTTCAACGACTTCTAATTCTTTATTCGAAGCTGCCCTCTATTAATAGAGGGGGGGCCCCTGTCCGCAATTCTGGAGACAGCACACCATTTTTTTTTTCAATATTTCGTCAGGATTTACTTCAGTAAAATGTATCCTCATGTCAGAGTCTCTGACAAACCCCTGTACAGAGAGGCCGAAGACACCCGAGGATGGTGTCTAGTAGGCATTCAAGTCCTCCCCAATGAATATGTATGTATGTGCGTAATGTAGCCAAGTGTCGAAGTGTGTGAATGTGAGTGTCGCCTCTTGTTTGTGGTTGTACGAATGTGTATGCATGAGAGTTGATAAATTGTTTAGGCATTCGTATGTATGTGCTTGTATGCGTTGAAGAATGGTAGGAGTGTAAGCCTTTGTGTATGTGTGTGGGTGTGTGTTTAGTAGTCAGCCGACGTGCTGGCACCCTTGCATCCAAAGGCAAGAGGTGGCCGAAGTTGTGTTCTCTGTTAGGTGTGCAAGAGAAAGTCGAAAAAAGAGAAGAGAAAGAGGCAGATTTTGTTGCGCGGTCTGCTTTTATATCGTTTGATCAGTGGTTTGGCGGACGTAGTTCAGAGCACCCCACATGATCAACATTTTTCGCTTTTTTTGCACCTTTTTGTTAGACTGTCTCTGGGAGCTGATTTTTATGGCCCCAGTTTGAGCTTCTGTTGTTGAAGTGAATTTTGGTATTGCTTTCTGTTTTTGTGTTTACACCGATGATAAAATATTAGGATGTTAATCCGATAAGTTTGACAGTATGTTTTAGAATTAATTCTTGGGCGATGTTAATTTGCCTTTTAATTAAATGAATTCTAAAGTCCCAGGTAGTAGTGTCGTATTATTGTCATGCAATTTGAATTGTGTGTATTTAGGCAGCATTTTCTCATTCATGCAAACACTGTTAAAAATAACAGAATTCGTCTGCTTAGCTATACCCTTCTTTATCTTTTCAATTTTTCTGATGATTTTTTTTTGTATTAGAATAACAAAAATTGATAAAAGTTCCGTATGTGTCATTAACGTTTTCGATTCCTCTTCGACTCATATATATATATATATATATATATATATATATATATATATATATATATATATATATATATATATATATATATATTATTTTATTTAAAACTATACAGGATTAGGATAAAATCCAGGATGTCCAAATCGATGAAACTCGGGTACCTCCAACAGACAATGTAAATAATTTATATTAACTCTTACAGAACCTACGATCGAGCACTTTATTGCTTTGTTTTTTTAAAACTAACTTGTGAGTTAAGCATGTGTATACTTATATATTTGTATATTAGTGGTGGGCCGATTAATCAGAATCGGGAAGCGAAAAAATCAGAACTTTTGGGGTATCAGAATCGGTATCGGAAGCGGAAAAATGTGAGCCTAATTTCTGATTCCAAAAACGATCCTTTTAATATTTAAAAAAAAAATTAATTTTCCATTGCTGGTACTAATGATAAAATTATAAATAAATATTGTTTTTAAACTAACAGTGAAACTAAAATCCATAGGTAATAATAATATTAAAATACAATGTAAATTTAAAAAACAATGAAACTGCATAAATTCGCTAGGAAACCTTTAAAAGAATGCAGTTTATCTAAAGGGTTCTGAAAAATGTTTAAAAATAAAATAAACATTTTTGTCAAGAAAAATACTTACAAACATCATTGATAATTAAATTAAAAAGTAAAATATAAAAAAATGTTTTTTTAATTTTTTATATAGTGGGATTTTGTCCGGTAGGCTTTTGTCCGGTCCCTCAGCATCAGAAAACTCTGTGAGAGGTGGCCACCAAAAAGTGTGAAAAAAAATAAATGAATTAGTTAAGTAAAAGATTTCGACGACTCTGTGCGAATACACACTTTCGCATCAGTTCTTCATTGATTTTGAATTTCCATGTCTAAAACAAAATTTCTAAAGATATAAAAGATTGATTGGGATGGAAATAGAAGGCAATAAAATCAAATACTAATAAAAAAAATAATTCTTGGTTATTAATATTATTGAAACCGTTTGGCAGTTCAGTTGTTACATTTTCCTTGATAAGTCAGAGTAAGGAAAGTTATTCGTAATTATTCATTACAATATGTTAATTTTTAATTTAATTTGGAATTTTTTATGCTTATATTTGCAGCTCTATTAAATGAACAGTTCTCGGAGAGAGGTTCAGTAGAGGAAGTTGTGATGGCTTGGTATTCAAGTTTGAACAAGTCAATGCAGTGCTAGATAAGTGGAATGTAAGTGGGTAATACAGAGCTGTGCATAGACCTATTGGGAACGACATTTTCAGACAACACTTCAGGTCTGTGGAAACAATAGCTGAAAGGGGTCAAATATAACCACTTAGGGTAGTCTATTGTCTCTTTGAGTAGGACAAGGGAAGGACTCTATACCACAGTGAGTGGTATTTCAGTATGAGCGAAAACATTCACTGGTCATCCCTGAAAATGAAATAGAGGCATGGCAACCTGGTTCAATTCAGGTTGATGAAGAAGTATAGGTAAAGCGGTCTGGTGCTTATTGTACGACACTATGAGGGTGGGGAATGGTGATTAGTGTACAATCACGGAGTGACGTTTCAATAGAAGATGGAACTCTTCGTACATGCTAGATGTGTGACGAGTGACTGGCGTCCGGATGATGGTGACAGTTCTGAGTAGCAATGTAATGAGATCCGAATTAAACCAGCACATAAATCAGGACAAGGAGTGCATTCACTTTTTCGGTCACATGACTACATGGTATAAAGGTTACCAAGAGTATGTGTTGTTGGTTGAAAAATAAAAACTGTACTTATCATGGACCATGCTGAAATGAAAGAAACAAAAATACTGGGAAGAAGAAAAAAATTATTGGGTGAAAGGAAATGTGATATATTTCAGGAAATGGTTGGGGAGATCAAAGAGATGGTAATTTTAAAGGATGTAGGAAAAACGAGACAATATGAATTTAATATCTATGCTTTCCTTTTTATTAATTGGAACGATTTATCATTTTTTTATGTTCATTGCTGTATGTGAGTTCAACGTGTGTGGATGTACACATTCTCCTAGATTTGTGTTGAATGATGCTGAAAGCTTTCCGATTGGTTAATCAACATTTTATTATTATTTTATTGTATATTGGTCATGTGACCTTCTTATGTAGATGGAAAAAAGGAAAAAAGGAAAGAAAAAAGATTCTGTTGTATTGATGCTCTGATGTTAGCTTGTTGTTTTATCTCAATCAAACCTACTGTGTTGAATCATGTGGGAATCTTTTGATTGGTTAATCTACATTCGATTATTATTTTATTGTAATTTGGTCATGTGACATAGTTGTAAGCCATTGTTCTTTGTATCTCCCATTTCCAATTCTGGTGAGCGTTGCTGTTAGTGAGGGAAAAGAAGGTGAAAGAAAAAGAAAGAATAGGAAAGAATGATGCAAACATGAGACGAGAAGAAAGGCAGTGACTAAGCAGGCCAGTAACTCATTTTGCTTGTTCGAAATTACCACGATCTCCTGTGAGTCAGTTGGTGACATTGCAGTGAGAAAAACGGTAGTGGAAAGTAAGGGAACAGAGAGAAATGGGAAAGGAAAGAAAGAAGAAGAGAGAGGGAAAGGAATAGGTAAAAAAGGTGTCCAAACAGTCTGAAAAGAACAGAGAAAAAACAACAAAGTAAAGAGATTAATAATACATGAAAAGCAAGAAAACCGCACTTCAGTTGTACAAATCCTTAGTGCGACCACATCTGGAATATGATGTGCAAGTATGGATCCCTGCATTTCGAAAGGATACTCTAAAGTTAGAAAAAGTGAAACGAAGGGAAACAAAAATTATACCTGAACTAAGGCACCTGTCATAAGAGCAGAGACTGGCAACGATTAATTCAATTTGGAGAAAATAAAGGTTATGGGGTGACCACATTGAAACATTTAAATTTCTGCATGGTTATGAAGAAGTAGACTCGAAAAATACTTTTATTCATCATTGTTATAATCAAAAAAGGGGACAAAGGTTGAAGCTGTTTACTCCACGTGCTAGACTGGAAGTATGAAAACAGTTTTTTAGTGTACGTACCATAAAGCATTGGAACAGACTACCTGAAGAGGCAGTGAATGCAGAATCAAGCAACAGCTTCAATAACTATGTAGAGAAATATTTGAAGATGGGGGCTCACACAAGACATTATTGGTCTTCCTGCCCTTCAATCCACTATGATACTTAGTAAAAAAAAGTTGTCTTACTTTTCTGATAAATGTCATCATCATCATCATCATCATCCTCATCATCATCATCATCATCATCATCATCATCATCATCATCATCATCATCATCATCATCATCATCGTCATCGTCATCGTCATCATCATTAGTTTAACGTCCGTTTTACATACTGGCATGCGTTGGACGGCTTTAAGAAATTGAAATTCACTTCCAAACTAACCTATCACTGACTAGGTCTTTATTTATCCCTCAAGTCCATCTTAATCACTCCCCCCCATGTTTTCTTTAGCCTTCCCCTGTTAACTGAACCTGCTACCTCAACAATTCTATATCTTCTAACCCAAGAACTCTCATCCATTCTTTCAACATGACCATACCATCGAAGTCTCCTGTTCTGCAAACATTTCCCTATAGTCCGGATTTAATCTTCCTCTGAGATCATCAGAACTAAGCATCCATCGTATCAATCTTCATATCATTTCTCTCTATGCAACGCATATCCTCAGATTTAACTTTCATAAATCATCACACTGCTTACACATGCCTGATAGACTCTTCCTTTGGTCGACAGTGGTAACACTCTGCTGGCTAGTAATGCCAGAATTTCCCTGAACTTATTCCATCCACTTCTAATCTTGCAATCACACTAGCACCTGCTCAACCCTGTGCTCCAATGGTATCACCAAAGTAACAAAACATCTCGACAACCTAAATAGCTTTATAGGAAATTTTACAAACTCCCTATATTATCCTTAAGTCACAAAACCTTCACACGAAAGGAAAAACAAAACTTTTTTATAACATCAAATAATGGGTTTATTAAATAAAGTTAACTACACCATATGGTATGGGTAGAAGAAGTTGGACAGTGTCCAAGTGAGGATAGTAAAATGGCAAGTTCTTTGGGTTGCCAAAGGTCTGTCAGCAGATATCTTCAGGTGAAGATAGTAGGTGCTGGAGCATCCAGTGGGCAGGGGCAAGAGAGAGAATGTGGACGTTTTTTCCTTGTTGTTGACAAGTGTCTCTCTGCTGACAGATCGTAATTCCCAAAGGACTGAAGTAGTTCTTCAGAGGACAGATAGAATCAATGCACCCTGACAGATAGAATCAATGCACCCTGCAAAATGATTGGTCAGTGTGTAACCAAATCACTTAACAGGGACATTTTTCAGAGAGAGAGAAAATAGGTCTTTGTTTATGACTGCTACAGCTTTGCCATCCAGATATGTTAGTCGAAAGAAATATTTTCTAAGGAGACAATTTATCTGATTTGCTTTTGAATGAACATTTTCCTAATCAAAATAAATTAATTTAAAAAAATATATTCAAAAGTGAAATATATACTTTTTATACATAAAAAAAAAATTTGCTCAAATGAAGCAGAATTTATTAGCTACAAAACGACATGTGATCTGCTGGGCGAAGGTTGGTAATTGTACATTAGATAAATAGGTTGATAAAAAAAGAAAAGTAAAAGTTTAAACAGATTTAATAATATCAAATTTCAGAATACATTGGGATGTTATAATAGACCCCTTCTCTCTTTCTTTTACCCTCTTCTTTCTACTCTCTCTCTCTCTCTCTCTCTCTCTTCCTGTGTCTTTCACCTGTCTCCCATCTTTCTCTCTATCTCTCTCCTTTAATTATTTACATCATTCCATTTCTCTCCCTTCTCTCCTCTTAGAAAAATAGGAAGAGAGAGCTCTTCCTATTTTTCTTTTAATTATTTATATAATTCCATTTCTGTCGCCATTTATTTTATCATTAATCATTGCTCCAACTATCTAAAATTTTCATAACAAGCAATCTTCTACGTCTCAGAGTTAACTATTTTCAAATATGCAAATAGAGTGACTTCCCTTGAAAGTACGAATCGTCGGCTGCAAAATTGTTTTGTTTTTTTGCTGACTTTTTGAAAGGTTAACATTGAAGGACGATAGACACACACACACGAGAGATCGTGATATTTCGGGTTTGCCTTCATTTGGGTCTGTTTTTTTGATAAAATAAAGAACCAAAGATGGCCCAAAAGACATGGGATCCATGGAAGATGTACGATGTAACGCCAAAAGAGATGCAGGCGATGAAGGAACGATCCCAGATGAGGGCAGTCCTTAAAGAAGAATGGCAGAAGAAAATAACAAATCCGCACCGTGGAGTCGGAGGTTACGTCGTAAGTGAATCACAAATGAAAGAATTTAACTTTTTTTCTTTCTGCTTTTAAAATCTGATGTTGGAATAATTAAAAATTATTGAAGTATAATTATCGTGGGTTTTCAATCTTAGATTATTTCATGAAATCTGTAAAAACAGAAGAGCAACAATGACTTTTTTTTTAGGTCGTTAGAAATGGAAAATGACATGTTCAACTTGCACCTGCATCAACATTTTGTACTTGTTATATTCTTCAGAAACCCCAGTTAGAAATGACAAAATATAAAGGTGCTTCCACAGAATTTGAACCTAAAACTTAGACTAGAGTTAAAAAAACAAAAAACAAAAAACAATTCGGAGCGCTTTTTCGTTATGTTCCACCACCCGTTTTTCTCAACTTTTTTACTAATAAATGTTTTTATTTTTTCTATGTACAATTACCTATCATGTCGCTAGAGAATTCCGTGCTTTTTTTTTTTTTTTTGACAAGTTTTTCAAATATTTTTGAGTTTAGGAGGGGGGGATCAGTTTCCTATATAAATTTAACGTAAACTGGTCTCTCACTTTTTGACCATCACAAATTTTTTCAAAATTTTCCAGACACCGAAAAAGAAAAAAATTTGGTCCGTAAAAAAGGTGAAAAAAATGAGTGAACAAACAACGGCGAACCTTTATTTTAGGGTTAAAAACTCATAGCACTTTCAAAATTTAATATTTTTGGAAAAATTTTTCAACCGAGGACTTTTGGAACCATAGTGAATCATATTCCATAAAAAAATGTAAAAAAATTTTTTATTATTATTTTAGATTTTAGAGAGGGGATCACTTTCCTATATAAATCTAACTTAAATTGACCACCCACTTCTTGGCCAAGTTCAGGGTTAAAAAGCTCATAGCACTGTCTAAAATTTATATTTTTGGAAAAAATGTTTACATTTTTTTTTAATCGAACTACTATTTTCATGTTGATTGTTATATTCACAACGTTTCAACATATGTAACCTTCTTCAGGTACATCTTTTACAACTTGGGGACTTGTACGGAATCTCTAACCGAACAGTGAACCCTTTATATAATCAACGGGAGTGGATTGTTCTCATTCCGTCAGCATGAACCCATGGCATAACGGTTAAGAGCGTCGGTTAATCAGTAGGTCTAAGTAACCATCTTTTAAGAGGGTTGAAGGTTCAACCCTTACTACAGGCGATAATAACCAAGAATAACATAAATTAGAACTAGCACTTCTACCCGATCATGGCTGGCGGAATGAGAACAATCTATCTCTATGGATTCAATAAAGGGTTCAGTTGGAAATTCTGTTTGTGTTACCAAGTTCGACTAGAAGGTTCTTAAGTTCCTGAAGAAGGTCGGGGTTACATCGGCCGAAGCGTTATCCAAAATGTTTTTTATGTCGAAAAAAAAATTAGGAAATCAACAAAAACAAATGTAACATTTAAAAAAAAAAAATTGTTATATATGATTCACTATGGTTCCAAAAGTCCTGAAATTTTTTTTCAAAAATATAAATTTTAGACAGTGCTATGGGCTTTTTTACCTTGAACTTGGCCAAGAAGTGGGTGGTCAATTTACGTTAGATTTATATAGGAAAGTGCCCCCCCCCCCCTCTAAAATCTAAAGTAATAATAAAAAAAATTTTTTTATGGAATATCATTCACTATGGTTCCAAAAGTCTTCGGGTGAAATTTTTTTTCCAAAAATATTAAATTTTGAAAGTGCTATGTGTTTTTAACTCTAAAGTAAAGGTTTGCCCAAACAACTAACAAACATGCAACATGGTCAAAAAGTGGGTGATCAGTTTACGTTAAATTTATATATAGAACTGATCCCCCCTCCTAAAATAAAAAATATTCAAAAAGCACGGAATTCTCTAGTGACATGATAGGTAATTGTACACCGAAAAAAATTTTTTAAATGGTCAGTAAAAAAGTTGAGAAAAACGAGTGGTGGAACATAACGAAAAAGCGCCCAATTCGATTCAAATTCTGTAGAAGTACCAATATAAAAAAAAAAGTTTTATTGAAGCAATTAGCTTCCAAAAATGGCTGCCAACATTTATTGATTAGTTTTGTCTGAATTTGCCAATGTCCGCCACCAATCACGATTAAGGATTTGTCTCACGTGACTCAAAGTAACCAATCAATCGCAACCACTTGAAATAAAGAGAATCGTCTGCCTTCAATATTAAAAAAAAGATATTTTTACGTCCCCTCTGAATATTGGCCGACAATATTTTTTCTTTTCGGTTTATTTTTATTTTGTTACTTTTCAACATAGAATTAATGTTGATGAATTTGCCTATATTAAAAACCAACCTTTTGTCTAATTCTGCCCTCGATTTAAATATTTGCCAATTGATATAAGGCATTTGTTGTTGTTGTTTTTTTCGTTTCTCGACTGTTAACTATTCTGCACTTTTACCATTTATGATGATGTTTCTATTTAGTTGCCTCCCTCATGAGGGAAGAATTAGACACAATGTCGATTTTTAATATGGGAATCAATCGAAACGCGACTCCAGGACAAGGCCAAACCAATGTGGTTTTCACCCGGACCGTAGATGCACCGGTTAAATCTTTACTCTAAGACGAATCCTCGAACATCGTTGGTAATTCCAGCAAAGGACAGTCGTCTGTTTAATTGATTTTGCTACTGCATTCGACTCTGTCGATCGCGGCACCTTCTGGAAATGTATGCAAACAGATGGTATTCCGTGTAAACTCCTCAGTCTTCTTAAAGCATGCTACTGCTCAATACGATCTCGCATATGCAGGTATGGTGAGGTTTCGGAACCATTCGAAATACGGTCTGGCATTCTGCAAGGATGTGTTCTTTTGCCAACACTTTTTAATTACGCCATTGACTTGGTCACTTTGAATGACTTCAAAGAGTTTTGTGGTGTCACTGTTTGATACAACTTTGCCATCAAGGGTTTAGATTGCGCAGGTGATATTGCGCTACGTGGTGAAACATTTGCTGATTTCCAGTCTGCTATTAATCAGCTTCAGCATGGTGTATCGCAGATTGGGATGAAAATAAATTCCTCAATGACAAAAATACTCGCTGTCAACTTCGCCCCAACGGACAAAACACCCATCGTCCTCAATGGTGATGTCCTTGAAGAGTTTGAGAATTTCAAATATCTTGGTGCTACTATCACAGCCATGGGTCAAGGTGGAGCTGACATCAAAGCATGAATTGAGCTTGCACGTCATCCCATCTGCTGACTCAATTCCCGGCTTTGGTCAAAATCTGAGATAGTGGGCAGAACCAAAGTAAGGATCTACCGAGCACTGGTGCGAACGATCCTCCTTTATTTCAGTGAGTCCTGGCCAATAAGAGTGGAAGACACTAAGCGTCTGGAAACTTTCAATCACCACAATCGCATCCTCTGTGTTTTATGGCAGAACTTTGTCCCAAGGAACTCAGTACGTTTGCACTGCAAAATCAACTCCCTCTGACAATTCATCCTCATGAGACGCTCACGCTGGCTGGGTCATGCCCTTTGCCGTCAACCAGGAGAATTCATCTAAGAAGCAATTGAACCTACAAGGTTCGAAAAAACGATATGGTGGACAAAGAAAAACCTGACTGATGACAATTAAAGCTGACCTGTAATCCAACCTGGACCTCGAATGGCTAAAGATCACCTAACTGTTGACTTCAAATCATTAGGCTTCATCAGCCTTTGTGTGGACGCAGTGGCCAGATGGATGGAGCCGGCTCAACCTACTCCGAGTGAATGCTGTTTCAATTACAAGTAAGAGAGGGATAGCTTGCGATGCTATAAGAGGCAACAGCTCACAAAATTTCGCCCATGCTGCATTGACCCTTGTGATTGTACTGAGTTCACATCCACCACTTGCACCCTGCATATCTCCTAGGTAGCAGGAAAAATCTACGACCTCCAGGGTATTGTCATCTAGTACCATCTCTTTGTGGGCACGACCATCAATCGGATGTGCCTGTCCCATGCATCTCCTACACTTGTAGTTGGGGTTCGGGGCTAACTTACTCTTCAGATTACTGCACTTTTTTTAACCCACAATCGGCACAGGTTACATTGCATCCAACGCTCTTTTGACATACAGAATAAGGATACCGACAAGAGTAACATAAAAGCCACTTATTTGTTATTGAAATTGCCCATGCCATAATTGTATTATTAAAAAAAAAATTTTTTTTTACTCCCCCCCCTCTTGTGGCGAAGCGGCAAAACCTTTATTTTGTGTGATTTTATTTTTTGTCTTCAGTTTGATGCTCAACTTCAACGCTTCTATTCGATGCGTGTCACTGGATTCCCTTACTTCAAGATCACTTTGAAATCAACATTAATCGGCTTAAACCTTGTTGTCCTTCCAATTGCCATTCTTGGATTTTTTGTACACAGGGAACGAGTAAGTAATAAAATTTTCTTTTAAGATGTTTCGTTTAACTTTTTTCTTATTTTTTTTCTTCTATTTTCGTCAGTCATCCCCCAGAATGCAATACTGTTAAAATTCGCATTCCTTTGACTTTTTTCAAAAACATTTTGCAGAACAGTAACAACATAATCCCACCCCCATATACACCTTTCAAAACTAATGAATAACTATGGTCAATTCTGATTGGCTAATTTAAATTTTTTTTTTTTTTAACATACTTCACCTCAAACAAGGCAGGACGCCACTGTAGACGTAAGGGGCTACTGAGAAAAAGGATGAGAGTTGGGGGGTGTCAACCTAAATTGGGAGCTGTGCAGAGAGATGTCTGTTTACATTAGTTTTAAATTTCTGCATGTCAGTACCGTCAGGAAAACAGGGAGCAGGGAGGGAGTTCCAGAGTCCAGCAGCACGAGGAAAGAAGCTTTTGGAGTAGAAGGCTCTCCAGCATCTGGGGACCTCCACAGTGAATGGCCGGGATTTGGCAGATTGTCGGGTTGGTCTAGTGAATTTACGTCGTGGGGGTACCAGAGCAGCAAGCTCATCAGAGCACAATCCATTGAAGTACTTGTAAAACAGGCACAAGGAAGCAACATTGCGGCTAATGGATTAGTACAGCAATTGCTAAGCAAGTTACTTACTAACGACACTTATATCAATGCTTCACTTTTTCCAAACCTCCCATTAGCTAATGAAGGATAACTCTTATAATGATGTTGCGAAAATTGGACACTTTATTGCAAAATCTGACCTTCCTTGATTAAATTCGTTTTTTTTTTATATCCTTTTTTGGTTCATGTTTAATGCTGACAAAGTAAGGGAGATAACTTATACTTAGAATTTAATATTTTGGGGAATTCATAAATCAAAAGAAACGTTGTACCAATAAGGAATATATTGTTGGCCCTATTACTTATTCATTAAAAATGTCGCCTGGACTTGTACGAAAACTAATGGAAAATGAAGTCCATTTCGCAGCTTCACTTGGTTTACTAACAATAGTAAAGCGTAGAGATTGTGAGACATTGTTTCTTTTTTGCTTGGAATTCAGATAACATTTGATGGATGAGCTTCATACGAAGGTCTGAATCATTTTGAACACGGCATATATAAACATGACAAAGTGATCCATGAAGAAAACCTTTGACGACAGCATCCACACCCAAACTCTCACAGGTTTGTTTGATCATTTATCAAACATGCTTTTTGAAACGTTTAAAAGTAATCAACATTGAAAATTGAAGGTTTTTAGTTCTTAAATATTAAGTATGAGAAATAAAGAAAATCAAATTTTATGAGCAAATGAGGATCGTCAATATATCGACACCATATTGGACATTGTGTTTGCCGGCCAAGTTGAAGTTATCTCCCTTGGCCGGCAAACACAATGTCCAATATGGAGTCGATATATCGACGATCCTCGTTTACCCATAAAATTTGATTTTCTTTTCTAAAAAAACCAAAAACAAAAAAAAAACTACTTGATCAATTTACGTGATTTTGGGTATACGATATATGCTTCCCGTCACGGGTACGTACATCATAAAAGATATTTCTTAATTTTTTTTTTTCATGTCGGTTGAATTCTAAACTTAGCCCGAAAAATGTTTTAAATTAATTGTTACAAAATACAAGAATAAAATCAAGATTAGTTATCTCCCTTTGTCAGCATAAAATGAACTTAAGAAGGACCCATTTCTTTTCTTTTTTTTATGGTATTGCAAGAAAATAAGCATAACATTATTATGACAAAATTCAGAGTTTTCTATCTAAGACAATATCAGATATCTTAAAAAAAAAAACTTATTGCTTTGATCTTTGTATCTCCCTTTTTCGAATTTCTACATCAACGCAATTTGTCTGTCCTTTCATTTCCACTTTAACAATGGTTACCGAACTCCAATTTTATCTGGTTTCTTAGAACTAGCCAAAATTTTTCTAAACAAATCAATGACTTCCCTTTTTCTCTCTTATTTTTTTTTATTGTTAAAACTGTAGTCCTTGATAAAAAAAGTCATATAAGGACAAATATTTATATAAACAACTAAGAAAAACAAAGGTTTTGAAAGAATTAAAGAAACAAAAAGATAAAATGATAAATTTATTATTGAAAATTAAATACAGATTCTTTATCATATTCATGATTCCGTGATTCGGTAAAATCGATTCCCCTGCACAGTGCACTATAATGTCTTCAAAGACTCCCCTCCCTCCAATATTCCAAAGAAAATATTTCTCATTCTCATCCCTACAAATAATGAGTTTCGATGTTCGTGAATGTATTTTTTATAATTTGAAAAAGAAAATAAATTTTCCAAAGTTTTTTTTCTCTTCTAATGCATTATTTGTTTTGCTTGACAGGAAGATCGAGAGAAGAAGATACGTAACGGGGAAGTTATGTACAAGGACAGACGTAATAAATTTGCTTGAAAAAAAAAAATTGATTGGAATTCTTCAAAATAAAAATAGCTGTTAAAAGAAACTTTCAAAATCTCACTTAGAAATAAAATGTTTATAGAAAAAATATAACCTGGCTTTATATTTTTGTTTTCTATTTTTTTCATGAATTTTATTTATTTTTACATTTCAAATAAGTTCTTAAAACGTAAGAATTGCAGATTTTAAATAAAAATATATTTGTGTCAATACAGGAAAATGATTGCCATTTACATCCTGTTTTCTTCACATTTGGAAGCTGTTGTATCTTTTTTCTTATATATATATATATAAATGAATAAAGCGAAAGGTTTTTCCATATATCCTAACTATATTAACATCAAAACCGGTTGTGCTTATTTAATTCTATTATATGATATGCTATTTTGTAATATTGTATATATATATATATATAGTAAACTGTAAAAACACTGACAAAAACCTTTAGATCTTCTTAATTTGCATATTTATTTTTTAAACATCTTCTAATAAATTAATATTTTGTCATTTTGCATTGTCATATTTTCTTATATATACACAATATTTGTGTCGATAGTAAAACATCAAATGTTGAACAAATGCTACATTTTGAATTATTAATTTGCAGGAAATATAAAAAATTTACATTCAAAACAAATTAGGTACAAGGCCATCAAAAGTGGGGAGAAATGGGGGTCTTTGGTCATCCTTGGTCTAAAGTGATAAAAATGTCTATTCTACTCTTAACTAGAATCATCTCAGTCACTACAATACCACATTTACTCTAGGGAGCCGTCCTACTTAAGATATTCCCAAATTGGTTTGAAATTTTTTATTTTTCATAAATATGGTTATATATACAGAAATTCATTGGAGTATAATGTCAAGTGGGAGAAACGGTTAGTAAGACCCTCCCAACCCTTTCTAAATGGTAGATCGCCCACAGTTTTCTGGTTTGTTCAGAACCAAAAGCAAGCAGGTCGTTCTCTAAATGGAAGTGCGATCTAAGTGGGAGAGAAAAGAAAGAAAAGGGTATGGAGTTGGAGAATGGTTTGTGTCCTACCAAGATAAATACAATTTGGGGTAGGCCGAGGACAAAAAAATTGAAAGTAGGGAATGGACATCTTGGAGGATTTCTTTTATTGGTGTATGTGTGTGTGGAGGGGGGGGGGGTAATTCATTCACTCGACTAGCTAAGAGATTAAACTTACCCGAAGCGCTGGGGTCCGACAGGACCAGGAAGCATGTGCACTATGCTTAGGCAGAGAGCACATACTCATACTTGACTCCTTTTCGTACACACAAGCTCGTTACTTGTATCAACCTTTTTTTTCAAAAACCAAGGAATGTAATCTTGGCCTATCACATCAGATGTTTATCTTCAGTATCAGCTGAAGATAAAGATCTGATGTGATAGGCCAAGAAACCATAAAAATATTGTTTTTATTGCAAGGCATTTTTAAATGAATGAACAAAAAAATGCTTTAATCTATTGTTTTATTATCTTTTAATGGGGGGGGGGAGTAGTGTAGTATCGGTTCTGTTGTTATAAGATCGTCCTCCTTTTTTAAGGAGATGAATGGTAATCCTCCCACATATTACATTTTTCTTTGGGGGAGGGGGGGAATGTATCATCTGTACTGTTGTCATGAGATCATCTTCTCAGGGACTACCTTCTCCTTTTTAGGGGTAGGAGGTAGTGAAGTATCTGTTCTGTTGCCATGATACCATACTCACGGGCATTACTTTCTTTTATGGGGCGATCCTCCCAGGTTTTACCTTCTCTTTTTTGAGGACCAGTATAATATATGTTCATTCCTCATGATATAAGGACTACAGAAAAGAGAATACATTACCCCCCCCCCCCCCCCGCCTCCCTCACAAACGGAGAAGATAATCATAGAAAGATGGTATCCTTCCATGATTATCTTCTCCGTTGGGGAGGGGGGGGGTAATGTATTTTCTTTTCTGTAATCATTATATCATCCTCCCAGGCATTAACTTCTCCTTTTGGGGGGTGGGGGGTGGGCGTTATGATACCATCCTCTGTCATTACTGTTTAAGGTGTCTCTGAGTTATCTCCCTTTAAGTTTGTCTCTGAGTCACTTCCTTTATATAGGGTAAAACATTAAGAGTGACTTCCCTTAGTTGTTGTTGGAAGACAAGATGGCTTCATGCACGAACGGTTAAGAGTGTCCAGTTGGAACGAAGAAGTGACACAGATCATCATTGGTAGCAGAACCTGTCTTCTTTGTGTGATAAGAAGTTATCTTGTTCAGCAAACGTTGAAACACAATTAAAAGAAAGATGGCTTCGTGCAGTAAAAGCCCACCCATTTTAATAAATCAGGATTCTTATGCAGAATGGAAGCAAGATATCAGCATATGGTCTTTATTTACGGATTTGTCTAAAGAGAAACAGGGCCCAGCAGTATTTTTGTCACTGCCACAAAATATAAGAGAATGTGTTCGACATTTGGCAACAACTGATATCGGTGGAACAAATGGACTGATGATAATTATTGACAAATTGGACGAAATTTCTTCTAACCATGTCACCGGGGGTCAGTGTTGTATATGTTCGTTCACTATGATATCCTCTCAGGCTTGCAAAATAAATACTGCCTCTAAACAGCTGTAAATAATCATAATACCTTAGTGTATGCTCATTATTTAGAACTTAATGTGAAAAATGTTTTGAAATGTACCAAACTCTCTCTCTCTGTCTCTCTCTCTCTCTCTCTCTCTCTCTCTCTCTATATATATATATATATATATATATATATATATATATATATATATATATAAATGAAGGAAGAGAGATAAAGATGTGCGGATGACAAATCTATTTCATCTTCGATTGTTCAATGCAAAGTATACTCGATAAATAGATGTTTATTTTTCTTTATTTAAACCAGGCTTTTCAAAGATTAAAATCTTATCATCAGAGAAATTACATAGGTGGATAAGTTAGCAGGGGAATAGCCAAAATTCAAAATTTGAAAAATATAAGAAACAATATAAAGTAATGGAAAGTAACAGTGTGTGCATAAAAAGGTTATCAAAATATAGAGTCTGTCCAGTTGGGTAAATGTCTGTTGCCAAAGTGTCCGGTGGAAAAGGAGATTTTGTGGAGACTGCGTTAGAAATGTTCAAAATGTAGTAAATCCAATAGAATGACGTTCAGTTCAACTGTAGATAAAAAAAAGCCCTTATTAGAATGTAATTTTGAGAATTAGGGCCATTTTAAAATACTTCCGTGGACCGTGAATGAAAATAGTTTGTAAGGAGTAGAGTTTAAAATGTATATATTTCAAGTAGGCCGAATTACTAGTGAGAGGTGTTAGTTACTTCGATTGAACCTAAGGTCTGAGAGAGAATTTTCTGGTCGAAGACAAGGCCAGTAAAAGTGGGAGAGAAGTGTGAGATTAGGGATGTGGAGGGAGAAGGTTTATCAGAGAAAACTATGGCTGATGCTAGGAATAGGGTAGGGGAAGGGCTTGTTTAGTTACAGCTCATCGCTTGTAAGCAACAATATAATTTAATTACTGCCAGTTTATTTGCTAGGCCTGGACTGGCTTTAGTTAGGAGTTGGGGTGGTGTTTCAATAAGCTAATACAGTAGCATTTCTGGTCAGTAAGTAAACAGTTCGCGGGGGGGGGGGGAGTATCCCGTATTTAAACGGATTTTTTTAGACAAAATTATATATAATTCAGAAGGTTTAAAAGGGTTCAAATTGGGAATTAATGCTCAGACGATTAGAAATCTGGAATGTACGTGTTTAAGATGTAATTATCTCCGCTGCATGAATGCACATGTTGGGAGACAAATAATTTACGGTTTTCTTTGATTTTAATGTTGCTTTTATGTAAAGATACTCTATTATTAAATGTTTTGGTGGCGCCTATGTAGGATTCGTTGCATGTTGTACATTCTAGTACATAGACAACGTTTTTAGAGGTGCAGTTAAGGTCTTTTTTATTGTGAATGTTTGTGTTGGGTTTTTGAATGTGTATGAGTTCTCCTCTATTATTATGTCACAGACCCCATATCGTTCCTTGCTGCATTTTGTGACCCCTTGTATTGTGTGTTGGTTGAGTTTGGATGAGGTTAAAATTTGCTTGAGGTTTTTTGGTTGGCGTTTGCTTTTTATTATTTTTGTTGTTTTTAATATGTCGTTTAGTTTGTTGTTTTGATTGAATAGGGTTAGGTTTCTTGTTATTTCTGTGTTTTTGTTGTGTGTAAAGATGTATGCTAATATTTGTTCTTTGTTTCGTTTTTTGGGGATTCGTAATTGTTCTAATGGAATGTTTTCTGCTAGTTTTATACCTTTGTGTATTATTTGTAGCGGGTAACCTCTTCTTTTTAAAGTTTTCTGTAGTTCCTCCAGTCGGATAATCCGGAGGTCTTTGTCACTGACTATAGTACAGATCCTGCGTGCTAGGGAGTAGGGTATAGATTTTAGGCAGTTTTTGGGGTGATGGGTTCTAAAATGGAGATAGTGTTGGGTAACTGTGGGTTTGTGATAGATGTCTGTGATTATGTGATTGTTTTTAATTTTAATTAGTACATCTAGGAAAGGTAGTTCTGTTTGACTGTGTTCAATGGTGAATTTAATCTTGGGGTGTAGGTTTTGTAGTATGCTGTGTAATTCATTGATGTCCCCCATGTGGGTTCCCAGAGGATAAAACAATCATCTAGGTATCTCTTCCAAGATTTTATGAAGAGAGTTTGAATATTCTATCCATATATTTCTTTGTTCTTTTCATACAAGATCTTCTCTAGGTAGGCCAGTATTAGGGTGGCATATGTTGGTGCCATTTTGGTTCACATTGCTGTACCTTGAATCTGGATGTAGTTTTTGTTATTGAATTGAAAAGAGTTATTGTTGAGAATAATGGCTATGCTGTCGAGGATTAATTGTTTGGTGAATCTGTGGTGTAGTATTTGTAGGTGTTTGTCAATCCAGTGTGATATAGCCTGTTTACCTAAGTCATGGGGTATGTTGCTATCTAAGCTGCTTACGTCAAATGTAACTAATTTAGTCTCAGGATTTATTATTTGTGGTAAGGAGCCTAGGAAATGTATGTCGTCTATGTAGCTCTTGATTTGATCGGTGAATGGTTGTAGTAATATGTCAATTAAGTTACTCAGTCTGCTTGTTGGGCATGATAGTCTTGCTACTATGGGTCTAAATGTAAGGTCACTGGGATTCGAGACACTAATATATTCTGATTTCTGTGTGTTGATGGCATTTCTTATCTCATTTAATTTATGTATCTTAGGTAGTTCGTAGAAGTTGTTTGTTTTAATCATAAAGTTTGTTAGGAAATCTTTTTCTTTCTTAGTATATTATTGTGTGTTGTGCAAAGTTTTGTGATTTTTGAAATGGTGTTGTTATCAATGTTGGTGCTAATTGGTTTGTAGTAATCATTGTTTTCTAGTACCTCTATAATTTTCGATTTATAGTTATATTTGTCCATGGTGACTACCGCACTGCCTTTGTCAGCTTCTTTTATAATTATGTTATTATTTAGGATGTTATTATTTAAGTTTTGTTAAGATGTTAGGTTACTAGTAGGTTTAGTGTTACTCTGAGGATTGATGTTCCAGAGATTTTTAAAGAAGGTTTTTAGTTCTTTCATATCGTTGTGTTTGTTAGGGAAATATGTTGATTTGTTTCTCACTAATGAATCATCTGTTTTGTTTTCGTTATTGTTTAGTGTTTCTATTAGTCTAAATTTGCATTCAAATTCTTTAAGGTCCTTCCTCGGTTCCGTGATATTACTTTTGGGAGTTGGGCAGAATTTGGGGCCTAATTTAGTATTTCTATTTCCTCCTTTGTAAATGTGTATATGGATAAATTGATGATTTGGGGTTTATGTTGTCTAATCTGGGATTGTTGTCCGGGAAGGGGTTTCTAAAAAATGATGAGTGTTGTTTGTTCCGTTGATTTGAGGAGTTGTTGAAGGGTGATTGCTTTCTATATATTTTGTATGTTTTAGAGGATTGTGTTGTTTTTTGGGAAAATTTGGTGTTATGCATGTTGTTATAAGGGTTTGTTTTGCTATATTTGAATGTGTTGTTACTGTGACTTAGTTGTTTCGAGTTAGGGTATCTTGGTAGAGGTTGTTGATGATGAAAGTAGTTGTGGGTTCTGTGTTGTTGTGTAAGGTTATGTCGGTAGGTAGTGTTGTATGGTTGTTTTGTTTGATGATGTGGGTAGTGTTTGGAGTATTTTGATTGTATCAATTGGTGTGTAGGGTGGTTGTAGGGTCTGTTTTGTTGTGGGTGGTGGGGTGGTAGAGGGTTGTTGTATGAAGGTTTCATCTGTTGGTGTGGTGGGTGTGGGTAATGGTTTTAAGGTTTACTTAGGTATGAGTAGAGTTTGTACAGGTTGTTTTGTAGTATGGGGTGACTTTGGTAGTGGTTATTGAGTAAGGGTATTTTGCGGTGGTTCGTTTCTGTGATGTAGGGTGTATGATAGTTTGTTTTTTTTGCTGTATTGGTTGGTGTGGGTAAAAGTATTTAGGTTTGTATTGTTGTGTTGGGTCGTATTCGTAAAGGTTAGTGTATGGTTGAGTGGTATGTGTGTTTGATATGTTGGATTTGTTGTGCATATGTGTGGTTACGAGATGAGCTTAGTGAGGATTTGGATTGAATTTGTTGAAAGGGGTGGGTAAATGATGTGGGTATATTTATGTTATTTCCTTGTACGTGACTGGGTCTGTTGTGTATGTATGTTTGTGTGTGGTATGTGTTTTGCTTCTTACCTCTATAAAATATAGATATATATATATATATACATATATATAGATATATATATATACATATATATATTAAATATATATATATATACATATATATAGAAATATATATATACATATATATATTAAATATATATATATATACATGTAT
>OY744526.1:33273293-33275793 GCA_963556195.1 Sepiola atlantica
ACACATGAAAAAATTTTAATTGCTTAAAAAATCTCAATAATTGCATATATAGAAAGAGCTTGATGATCTAAGAAAGAATCTTTTAAAATTTTTTAAATCTGACTAAAAATAAGGAAGTTATGACTATTTTTGTGCCTCGCACAATTGGATATTTTCCCCTCTTTAATACCATATGCGTTTCGTCACATTTTTTACACTAATTTTTCAGTAAAACTGTTATATCTTTGTTAAAACACAAGATTAAGCAATGAAATTTACCATATAAATGTATTTTTGTACAAGGAATCAGAATATGCCACTGAAAATCTCCAGAAATAAATTGTTTCCAAGTAATTTGCACTAAGTGCACATAAATATGCTGCAATACCTTAAAAATACCATGAATCCATAAAAAGAAAGAAGTTGAATTGTAATACATTTTATGTACAAGAAACTATATCTAATACTAGGACTATTTAAAAATGAATATATTGCAAGATTTCTTTAGCATTATTGTAGATTTACACCTTCTGCTAACTCACCCCCTTACCTCCCCAAAATATGAGATTCTACTTTTTTTATTTAGGCAATTACATGTTAACACCCTGAAAAACTTGGCAGAAAGAAAGAAACAAAAACAATTATTTTAGAATTTAAAGTGGGGATCAGTTTCACATAAAATAATCCCCCATTTCAAGGCCATTCTAGCGTTTTAGGACAGTTAATTATTTTTTCTATGGGAGATAAATCCTGTGCGTTTTTCTTGTTTTGTTTTGTTTTTTTTTAGACGATTATAAGGGTTTTTGTGGGAGGAGGGGGGCTTACCACTTGAACTTCAGGTTAGTGGTAGGGCTAGGGGCAATTAAGTGTGAACACCCTGAAAACTTAGCAGAAAGAAAAAAAAACAATTCATTTAGAATTTCGAGTGGGGGATTAGTTTCACATATATTTAATGCAGAATAATTCACCATTTCCGGGCCATTCTAGCGTTTTAGGGCATTAATCAATTTTTTTCTATGGCAAATAAATCCTGTGCGTTTTTTTTCATGGGCGTCTTCTTTTTTTTTCTTGTTTTAGACGATTATGTGTGGTTTTAATGGGCTTTTTTGTAGGATTAGGGCTTCCTACTCGGACTTAGGATTAGTGATAAGGTTAAGGAAGGGGTTTTGTTTTGGATGGAGGTTGCCATTCGGACTTAGTGTTAGAGTTAATGGAGTTTTTTAGGAGTGGCTTGCCACTCATATTTAAGGTTAATGGTACGATACGTTCAAGATGGCATTTTTAGGAGGTGGGCTTGTTAGTCGTTAGTCGTACCTAGAGTTAATGGTAGAGTAATTATTTATTTTATAAATTTCACTAAAAGGCAAGAATGCCCGGGAAATCGGAGATCATTTTACATTAAATTTATATGCGAAACTGATCCCCCACTCTAAATTCTAAACTATTTTTTGTTGTTTTTTTTTCTTTTTTTCGCCAAGACTTTAAGACGTAATCGCCTAAAAAAGTAGAATCTTAATTTTTTTTTTTAAATTGGCGAGTAGAAATTCATTACTACTAGAAGTTCGAAAGTTGAGTGAAAACCAGTATTTTTTAAAGTATTTTTTATAAAAGAACCAAATAGGATTAACTTTTTTAAGCATAAAAAGTATTATCTTTTTTTACAAGACGCTGCTGCTGATTGATTGTTATATCAGCAATACTAGTAGCCATTGTTGACTTTCGCTCAAAAAAAGGACAATATTTTTTAGGATAAGATAATTTAAAATTACTATTACCGAAAGACAAAACAACGTACAATTATAATTTTCATGCATAAAAAAAAAAGAAAGATTAATTTATTTACTAGTTGGGTACGAAAAATGTAACAACATTTTCTATATTAATATTTTAAAATGTTTAAAATTCGTTCTAGAATGAAAATAAACAAAAATCGCTTCGTGTTTATAGCAGTAATTGCAGTAATATATTTGTTCAATCTGTCCTCTTACTAATATAACATTTTTTGGTAATATTCAATTTTATTCAAATCGTAAAATCTTTTCAACCGTGTTTCCTTGTATATGGTGGCTTACTGTAGTAAAAACACAATACCGAACGGTTACGGTTTTAAAAAAACAAACCGATTCGGTATTCGGTATGGAGACGAAACCGAAAAAACGCGGTTTTTCGGTAAAACCGCCCATCTCTAATATATGTATATATATATGTATATATATATGTATATATATATATATATATGTATTATAATATAAAATGAAGTAATAAAATAAGGTGCCAATCAAATTTTATTAGAATTCAAAGTTCATGCAAAGCATCCTTAAGTCCTTAGCTCATGAGTTTTCAAAGATAATTCTTCTCTTCAGAGGACCATTACCGCAGTTATACTACTACAGGCAATAAAATTACGCTTTGAAAATATATAAAATTATTGGGTCAGATTGTTATATTAGCTATGGAATTCATGTATGAGCGTGACACTTGTGACATAAAGAAAATAGGTTTTTTTTACATAACAGAAGCA
>OY744526.1:33280793-33322451 GCA_963556195.1 Sepiola atlantica
GTATCACCAAGGTAACAAAACTTCGGAACAACCTCAATAGCCTTGCCATCCAAATATACTTTCTCCACATCTGAGTTCTCATCCATCTCCGTTGTCTTCTTACATTTCTTGCACACATACCGGTTATCTCTCAACCTACCTGTAATTCCACTGCACTTCTTTCCAACACTACAAACACTAATCATTCACTCTCAGACCTTTACTTTCCATAACATACCTCAAAGTCTTCAATTTAGCAAGTAGGCCTGTGAACGAACATCTGTGTGCGTTCACTGCACAGACCGTGATCGTCCGCTCGTTTTTGTTGCTCCAAAGTCATTGCTCGATTCTGGTGTGGCCTCAGTCAGTGCTGCAACAGAAAAAAACCCTCTCCAAATAAAATCACTACTCCAGTCTAAAACAAGTTAGAAAGTTTTATTTTCTTTGAAAATGGTATTTGCTTTTCTTAGCTCGGCCAAATCAAAATACAAGTCCAACCGAACACAATCATTAGCTAAGAGCCCCAGGGCCCATCTCTCTCTGAGAGGCACACAAACCTAAACTGACCTTGAGATGCCCAGAAAACAAACTAACTGTTCTCTGCTGGAAAATATACAGATATCACTTGGACCACCACCAGAAAAGATCACTTGGAGATAATCAGCTGCCAATCTATGGACATAAAAAAAAAACCAGTGACCAAGAGATGCCACCATCTGGGATGATTGTAACTTTTACGTCTCAAGTGGGTCATAATCATAGCAGGGAACCTCGTATCTGAAGGAACATTGTTTTTTCAGGGGCTGCACCTCTCAGCATGAACTCCTGTTTAAAGAAACATTAACTTTTCTAAGGAGAAAAAAAAATTCTGAGTGGTCAAACTTAAACCAAACATATTTTCCATTTCTTGGCTGGCTTCTCTTCTCTTGGTTCAATTTTTCTCACTCGGAACAAGTCTGTTATTCGCATGCATTGCAACTATGCACGTTTCACAGGCAAGCATTAAATCATCTCTTTTGGACAACCCATAAACTACCTGGACAATACTTCTAAGACATAAATGAAAAGCAATGGACTCAGTACCCTAATGTACTACTTTAACATTAAAGCTATCACTAAATATGCTGTTAATTCTAACATAACTTTCAGCATTTTAGTATAACCTTCACTAATCATTCATATGTCCCTAATTTACACAAAGCCAACGAGACAACATCTCTTGGCACTCTGTCAAAAGCTTTCTCCAGATCCACAAAAGTAAAATACACGTTCTTCTTATTAATTAATAAACAAACTCTGATACATTGTGTATAAATCAGTTATGTTCTGGGTGTGTGTGACACTGTCGCGGAAAAAGACCCCCAAACGTTAGCATCCACATCTTAGTTAAGTTCCAGTGTATCAGATAATTTGTATGTCGAGGCCACTATTATCGTTTGGTTGTTCATCTCATCTCATCGTTTGCTTGGTCTGATCTGATTGTCTCCTCCCAGAGTCACAAAAACTATCGCAAACTGCCTCAAACAACTCTGCTCAATATATTAACTTTGACCAGAAATCCTAAATGCCTGGTCTTTGTCCCAGAGTGACTGATAAGCGAAAAATAACTCGCCCTCTCAACTGACTATCTGGAAATTGATCACCAACTGTAAGGTGTCCTCTTGTCTTGAAAGTTCAAAGAGATTTTGGCACTTGAAGAATTTGTCAATCAGCTCAGTGAGAGAAACAGACAGATTGAGAGAAGGACCAAGTTTGCGACCAATCAAAGACAGAAGATCAAAAAACTAAGAAATACTGTTTTCCAAATTATCGTCATTTAAGGGACACAAATTCAAAGAAAACTTAAAAGTGCCCTAACCAAAACATAGCATCAGTCAGATTCCTCAACTTGTGCTTTCTTCCCAACAAGAACAATATAACGGCAAACCAGAAGAGTATCCGACTCAAAATCAGCAGCAAATGGTGTTTGCTCAGATTTAGTTCCTGATATTAAACTTCATCCGTAATATAACTTCCGGCAAGAGTTTCAGTTTCCCAAATTTATTAATCAAATTGTTAGATGAAAGTACAGAATAATTAACAAAGTCCCTCCCTCCCTTCCCATGTTAAGAATGTTTTTCTAAACAACATTATTTCAGCACAGTTCATAAATTGCAGATTATTTAGAAAGACATTCTTAACATGGGGAGGGGGGCTTTGTTAACTATTCTGTATTTTCACGTAATAATTTAATAAATAAATTAATAAATAAAAATGAGTACAAAACTTGGTAAACCAGAAAAGTAAGCGACCCAAAACAGGAAGTCTTTAATATCAGGAACTAAATCTGACCGAACACCATTTGCTGCTGACTTTGAGTCAGGTAGTCTTCTGGTTTGCCCAACATAACTTTTACTTTTTATTATTGTTACACTTTTGTGTTACAATAAATATTTGTTATTGATCACAATAAGTTTTTCTTGTTTTGGGGTTGCCAACAGAACAAACCTCTTACCTAAGTTCCTGACGTAGCTGTATCAACACCGAAGTTTTGCGGATCTTCAACATGATTGACGGAGCGGCTAGTTAGAACGCATACAATCCTTGTGGCATCAGACTATATTTAGTGCCGTGTCATCCAGAATACATGACTGAATCCCCCCCCCCCCTCCGGTTGTGAGAGTATTACAAAAACAGTATTTCGAACCAACATGTACATGGCAAGACCAAATTCTAAGATTCTTTCTTCTCCTGTATTCCTATCACCGTATCCTCAAAACCACCGGCAGTCTTTCTGACGTAACCATTCAAATTTCCTGCCATAAAAAGTACTTTTTCTCATCAACCTACTGTAATACGCCTGCCACAAAACTCATCTTTCGCATCTTCACTCAAACCACATTGTGATGCATAAACAGATATAGTTGTAGAAATTTGGATTTAATCACTTAGATGATTAACTTCAATCACTTTATCTACCCATTTCTCTGCAATAGAAATTTCATTTCCAATCCAAAACAGCTTATATCTCGCATTAATTCCCACAATCATTCTGGCAGATTTACCTCTCCATCATGTTTCTTGGACACAACATAGGTTAATGAATCTTCTCTCAACAATCTCACATGACTTTCCACGCAAGTTTCACAAATTCAAGCCTCTGGATAAATCTGGCACTGGTTTCAAACACACACATATTTTTCATCTGGTCTTCAAGGTATGGTTAAAGTGTAGTACCTGTTCTGTCCTCAGTTCGAGGAGAACTCCTACTCAATGGAAGTATTTTTTTTCTTAACTCTTTGTGAGGAGCTGGACCCCCCCCCCCCCTCCCCATCACACAAAAGAACGACCTGGTATCCAATATTTACAAAAAAGTAACACTACAACCAGGAAAGGAAGGTCAAGGGAGATAATTAAATAAGAAAATGAAGAGTAACTTCCCTTGAGTTAGATTTTTGTCATTTCTCTTTTAAATTAAATGAATATTGAATTAATAATTCAAATAAATTTAACAATGTCTTAATGTCTACTTGTGCAGAAATTAAAGTGAAAAAAAAGTTAAAAACTATTCAAACTTCAATAATAAAAAATTTAAAAAATGCATTTTTAAAGCTTACATATACTCTGCCAATCAATGTGTTTTGGTTGGCTTGCTTTTTTGTATACTACCACTTGCTGTCATTTGATGCCATCAAATTCGTCTCTTTTGGGCAACATACTGCTGTCCAGCTTTTGGGCTAGGATCGAAGGATAGGTACTGGGGCAATTTTTAATTTAATCCGAATCTGAATTGCCCCTTTTGAGGGAGTTGGGTTTTCCCACCTTTTTCCACCTTGTGAGGGAGGCAAGTAAATAGAAGCTCATTTATTCTTGGCTGGTTATCGCAGTTGCCTTAAGGGGTTCCTCTCATATTAAAATACATCTTGATGGTTCCGGTTTGTGTTTAACTGTTCTATTTTGTTATCTATGCCCCAAGTAATTCTGCTGATTATATATAATTTGGATTATTCGGACTACCGTTCTCATCTTGAGTTTTATTCTCACAACGTTTCGGCTGTTGTAACCTCAGGTGTATCTTTTCGAACTCGGGAATATTTCTGTCTGGACGGAATTTTGAAAGGAACTCTTTGTTTAATCCACGGGAGTAGCATGCTCTCGTTCTGAGTTCGACAGAAATATCCCAGAGTTTGAAAAAGATACACCTGAAGAAAGCCGGACGTTACAGCGGCTAAAACATGAGCATAACACTCAAGATGAGAACAGTAGTCCAAATTATACAAATTATCAATCCTCATCTAAAAAAATCAGAAACACATTATATATATATATATATATATATATTTAATTATTTATAGACGAATGCGTTTCGTCCTTGCGGAATCATCAGTGTAGAGATAACTATTTAAGCCAGTCGCATGATTCGAACCCTGGAACAAGAGTCACTTTTAACTCCAAATCTCAATGCCCTAACCAATGAGGCTTCTTTGAATAGCTACACGAAGTGATGAGAAATAAATCCTATTATAAAGAGCAGGCGGACAACGAGAGTCAGCCATTATAAGTTAAACAGAAAGGAACTTGCATTTTCTAGCTTAGAATTAACAGCCTGTATTACTTCGCATTAGAGTGCCCAGCCGAAAGGGGGCTACAAATAATTATTTAATAATAAATATTTAATTATCTACAGACGTATACGTTTCGTCCTTGCAGAATCATCACTGTAGAGATATCTATTCAAACTAGAAAAATTGTTCAAGTGTATTAATGCAAAAAGCTGATTTTTTAGTAATAAAAATAAATTTATGAAATTGAAATTGTATTTTAATTTTAAAAACCGGCAAAAACTTAAAAATAATTTTTTTTGATGGAAATCGCTCCAGACGAGGCATGAAGTCACTTGAAAAAATACTACTTCAAGGTCAAAAACATGCCAACGATAAGTGTTAGATGGATAGATTCTGACCCAAAAAAGCAGCAATTCTTCTCCCTTTGTCAGAAACATTGCTCATGGAATGTGAGGACCAAATAAGGGAAGCAAAAGTTACGCGGTTGCCGAAAGTAAACCCAAGTTAGTCACTTTCTATTCTCCTAAACTGTTGATTAATATTATGAAATAGATTTTAAATTTAAAAACAACTTTCTTGTATTATAAATTTGATAGTTCATCTTAATGGGAGAGAGCAAGACAAGTTGTTTTTTTTATGTACTAACGAGTCACCGTGTATCAAAGGCCAAAAGCCACTTAAGGATAAAAGTTAATGAGTTTGTCAGGTGGACAATGAGACAACACTGAGGATTGGTAACGATGGTTGAAACTTGGCAGAATTTGATTTTTTTAAGAGGGCGGCTCAACATTGGACTTGAAAACGACCATGCTGTAGTCAGTTGGAAAGCAGCCCTGTGGTATTGTGTTTCACAAACGGGTACTTCTTGGAAAGAAACATTGCTCATGGAAGTTCTGTTTAGTTTTAGGTATAGAGAAGAAGAAGAAAGGAAAATTATTTACAGTGGTTGTAGCTAGATGAGTTTTTGTTCTTTCTATAGGACAAACACACACAGACATTGAGTTTTATAGATATAAACGAGATGAGACATGATTGAGCATTTATAAGATAAAGGTAAATGCTAAAAATGCATGAACATTTTTCAAAACAAAAGTAGACAAAAACATAGGAAAATATAAATGTTTTTATTTTTTTTACCTATTGTGGATGTAAAAGACAATAGCATGATGGTCACCACCAGAAATAAAGACACCCCCCCCCCCCTAAAGTTTTGTAGATATTTTTTTTTAATAACAGCCAACAGCTTTAACTAATAATTCGTTTTCTTTTAACTGATATTTCTGGCATTTTGTTTGTTTTCATACTGATATTTGTAATGCCGTCAACAACCAATAACATCATCATCATCATCATCATCATTTGTGGTGGAGCCTAAAATTAGCACAAAATAGACACGGATAGAGGCTGGAAACTGACCAAATAAAATGGTCAATTAGTTTGGGTTTATTTTGCTTCCAGTCACATTTCATACAAGGACATTTTTCTATCTCTTCTTTCCCTCCATTCTCCAAGCAATACATTTCACAAGAAATAATCTTTTCCCTTTTTTATTCCAAGATGATAATTTCTTTTGCTTTTAAATCCAACAAATAAAAAGCTAAAATTTATTAGATTTTCTGATATATATATATATTTTTTTTGACAAGAAAAAAAATGTGTTCTTGAATTGATATGTTCTTCCAATTATTTTCCATATCTGGTTTTAGTTGGAGAGAATGTCTTTTGCGGAGATGAGGGAGAGGAATAGAGAAGAAGAAAAAAAGCACCGCTTCACTTTCCGCATCGTTGCTGTGAATTTGCATAACACACTAACAAACCGAGATAAGATTTGTAATCTAAATCCATATGAGAAGGAAAAGTTCTGAAAAACAAAAAAAAAATTGGCATTTTAAAAACTTTTAAAACAGAAATTACAATTTGTAATGAAACAAATAATCTTCTAGAAAATGTTCAACTCCTACAAATTCTTAAAAACAAAAGATAAAGTAAGATGAAAGAAATTCGACTCTGAGGTCCATTTAAAAAAAAAAAAAACTCAACTCTGCTAAAAATTACAGACCTACTTGCCCATTTCAGGTAGGGAATTGCTTTGATAAAAAAAATAAAACAATTAGACTTCAAAATTGGATTTAAAAAAAATCCAGCTCCCAACTTTGCATAAAAATTTGCCATTTTCAAACAAGAATTTTCAGGAAAGCTTTAACTAAAAATGACTCATATTTTGAAAATTATTTCTTGGAATTTAATTCCAGAAATGAGTGTTTATTTTCAAATATCTAAATTTATTGGTATGTGCAACTGAACAAAAGGAACTTTAGGAAATATATTTAGACATTATATTTTCGTCTATGTTGATCACAGAAACAAATCAGAATATTGTTTGACCTGATGAGTCAAAGTCAGACATTTTAAAAGGTGTTCGATGTAGATATTTTTCATTCGACTCGCGATCTATGAAATAGGGAGTCAGGAAATTTTACAGTTGACCCCCCCCCCCATTATTGCTATTGGATATTCTTTCCAAGTGATCATCTGGATCCTCCATGTGGTGACTAGATCTGGATCATCATCTTGATTTTCCCTCTTCATAGCTGGAAGGTGGCTTGAGATGAATAGATGCTTTATTTCTTTGTGCTTTTTTATGTTTTTTATGCACCCTCAAATCTCTGAGAAGTTTAGTCCGGTTGGTCAGCCTTCAGTTTGAAATAGCATTTTAATCAGTAAACTATGCAGATTAAATTGACATATTATTTTAGAGGTGTCTAAAAATACCTATAAGAGGCTTTGTCCGTCTTGTCAGACGGTTTGAAATAGCATTTTTCGTTGGTCTGTCGTGCTTAAGTTTGAAATGTCATTTTCATCGCAACACATGTAGATTAAATGGATGCATCCAGTTTTTAGTTGCAGACATTTTTTTTTAAAAATATAGAAAAAGCAGCAAAATGATCATCTGATAATCTTTTAGTTAAGCAGCAAGATGTTTGTTCACATTACATTTAAATTTCTGCATGTTTAATGTGTCGGGGAAACAGGGAACAGGGAGGGAATTCCAAAGATAAGCAGTGCAAAGAAAGAAGCTATCAGAGTAGAAAATCTTCCAGCATCTAGGGATCTCTACAGCGAAGAGATGGAGTTTAGCAGCTAATCGGGTGGATTTTCGTTTAGGGGGTACAAGTGCAGTAAGTTCATCGGGGCACATTTTGTGGAAGTACTTATTACGGCTGCAGCAAAGAAGGTGGGCTCCCTTTACCGTGTTAGAAAACTCCTCACACCTGACATTATCCTGTATCTCTACAAAGCCACCATCCGCCCATGCATGACAAGGTCCAAAAAAGAGTCGCCAACCTAATAGGTCCCTCACTGTCAACCAAGCTCCAGTCCCTGTTCCATCGCCGCAATGTAGCATCCTTGTGCTTGTTTTACAAATACTTCAATGGATTATGCTCCGATGAACTGGCTACTCTGGTGCCTCCTCGACGTAAATTCACTAAACCAACTTGACAATCAGCTAAATCCCATCCATTCACTGTGGAGGTCCCCAGATGCCGGAGAGCTTTCTACTCCAATAGCTTCTTTCCTCGTGCTGCTGGCCTCTGGAACTCCCTCCCTGCCCCCTGTTTTCTCGACGGTACTGACATGCAGAAATTTAAAACTAATGTAAACAAACATCTTGTTGCGCAGCTCCCAATTTAGATTGACCCCCCAAACCTTTTCCCTTTTTTCTCAGTAGCCCCTTACGTCTACAGTGGCGACCTGCCTTGTTTGGGGTGAACTATGTTAAAAAAAATAAATAAATAAAACGAGACAGGGACTGACGCTTGGCAGATAATGCAGAACCTGATAGGTTAGAAATTCTTTTTTGCACACTGTCCAAAAGGGAGAGGCTGGTGGTTGGTGCACCGGCTCATATGTACGAACAGTACTCCATGTGTAGGTGAATGGTGGATTTGTAGAGATATAGGATACTGGCAGGTGTGAGAAGTTTTCTAGCCCGGTAGAGGGAGTCCACCTTTTTTTTCAGCAGATTTGGCAACTTATTTCATTTTATGTTGCCTAATGTCAGGATGAGGAGTTTGAATGTTGGACTCTTGGGAAAGCCCTATCGGCCATGACAATTGGTGGTTGGAAAAGTTTCTTATTGTTGTTAAAGGAAAAGAGCTTTTTCTTGGTCGCATTAAATGTGACCACCCATTTTTGGTCCCATTCTACTAAACTGAGGGTCATAGAAACACAAGGCGTATCACAAAGGATTCATTGTAACACCAGTTGCTATTTTTATCCATAGCAAAAAAGAAAATGTAGATACATAATTTTCACAATGATATTAGTACATAAATGAACGTAGTATATCCGATAAGATTTGAATTCAGCATAGGTGATTCCATAGTCTGCAATGATATCCATTACATCAATTACACCCCCCCCCCCTCCAATAAAATTACTTTATTTTATTTTCATTTTACAATCTGTCAAAAAGAAAAACACAAAATAATCAGAATCTTTATTTTGAAAGGTTGAGAACCTAATTGTAAACGACGTCACCTAAAAGCCACAACTTGAGTCACTTTTCAATATTCAAAAACAAACCCACATCATCTTCCGGTTGACAATTATGTCAAAACAAAAATATCAAACTAAAATGTCCATTAGATAGGTAATTGTCAATGATGGCCTTGATCACTTTTTAAGTAGACGGATTAAACCGTATTTACAGTTTACTTCTAAAATCAGTTCTTAGACATGTCCTTGTTTTTCTATGATAGGCTTTGTCTGTCAGTCACACTTCAATTTGAAATAGCTTTTCATCACTAAACATGTAGATTGAATATTATTTTAAGGGTATCCAAACTTCACTGGAAGATGCTGTTTCTGGTTGGTCAGCGCCACCATTAGGTTTGGAACCGCATTTCACTTGGTCCTGTTATCCTTAAGCACGGAACCGCATTTCACTTGGCCCGTCACCCTCTGGTGCAGAATAGCATTGTTCCGTATTTACTTGCATAAGATCAGTTTTTAATGTGGGAAAAATCCAGCTCCTCAGAAATGGGCACTCTGAATAAGAACAAAAATTCCTGTACAGTCTTATCGGCAGCCCCTCCTGAATGACAGAGCTTCAGGCAGCAGGAAATAAATCCATAATTCCCTCAGATTTATTTTAAGGGGAGCAATGATGACCCCCCCCCGTCCCAACCTAAAATAAATGTACCCATAGATTCCAAAACTACTGGAAAGATATTTATGAAATTTGGAACATAAATAGATGTTATAGGGAGTGTAATGAGCTAGGTGCGATTTAATTTAGAGGTGGGTGGGAAGGATATCCCCACCCATCAAAAATAAATGTATCCATAAAAGTTATTCCTTAGTTCTGTACTGTTGCATGTGGTGTTACCCCTCACCACATTCTGGATAATATATATATATAACTTTTTTATTTTTACAGACTTTGGGAAAAAAATTAAACAAGCAGCAGATATTTTAGTAAAGAATAATTTAAAGAAAAAGAAAAATACCTTCAAGGGAAACATTTTAAGTCGTCACATTTTGAATATTCATATTCTTCAAAGCCAATAATTGTAAGAACCAATGGTCACAGATGGAGGAAATTTGTTTTATTCATGGGACTATTTCGTTTCAGGATTTTTTGACTTAACAGCAGATTTTTATATATTTCACTGATTATTACAATTGGCTGAGGAGTTTCTATTAAGCATAAAAATGAAAAGTTTCACACCAACAACTGAAAATAAATAAATAGATGGATAGGTGGGAAAAAAAAATGACACTGACCAAGAAACATCTTTTAAATAAAGTTTGGTTTGTTTTACGGCATATCAACCCTTTTTGGGAGAGTTATTTAATGCTGAGACAACACCGATTGCAATCAGTACACTGTATATGATTAGTTGAACATAAGTTGTTGTTGCAATGGCATTCATCCTGGTTGGGTTGAGTCAGTTTCTTTCCTGGCCTACACTATATGCCGAATCATGCTCGGCGGTCCTGAGCAAGGTCGCCCGAGATGACTAACCAATCGCGATTCCATCGTCGAAGGTCAGCCATCTGTGGACATGAGAACTCATGGACAAAAACCATCAAGGCGACTGTCTTGATGGTTTTTATCCATGTCCGCAGCAGTACACCGATATGCTTGTGACACCCAGGCAGAAAGGTAGAGAGAATTACATCACAAATTAGCTCTCCCTCCAGGCGACGAGCTGCATGTGCAAACATAAGTTAATATTTTATCTATAACGAGGAGGGTTTGAGACTCTGGGTTTATACTTTTCTCGATGATATTACTGCATGAATGAAAAGATATGATTTGAACTTTTCATAGCCGATTTGATAGTCTGCAATGGTATTCATTCAGATGATCACGCCCCCTTTTAAATAAAAAGGTGAAAGCATGTATTGACTAAAAATTTAAAAAAAGATTTGTTCAAATAATTATATAATACAAAAGTTAATCAAAATTTTGATTTACTTTAGTAAATTGAACACTAAATGTTAGATAAAACAATTCAAACCAACACAATAGATAGCAATAATAATTTGAAGTTTTATCATAGATCAAATAAAATCTAATGATCCTTTTTTTACTTCTTTTTATTTAATCAAAATTTTGTCAGATATTCTTTTCAATTTATTTAAATAGTTTAGAAAAAAATCTTTAATTAAAACGAAAAAAACAACAAAAAAACAAAAAAACAAAAACAAAAAAAAAACAAAAAAAAACAATACTTACAAAAGTTCAGAAAATTGTGATTGCCAAGGGGAAAAACCTAATAATGAATGTATTTTTCCAAATTTAACAATAAGGTCAGGATCTGGACAACCATATTTAGCTAGAAAAAGAGGGAAAAAATATTGAACACAAAAATTAAACATTCATCAATGTTAGAATAAAATAGAAAAACATATTTTTATGAAGATTTACATAAAATGCCAAATAGAGCTACCCCCCCCCAAATTTTTTTTTAAAATTTATTATTCAGACTACTATTCTCAGTTGTTATATTCATGTTTCGCCCGATGTAACCTCCGACTTTTTTCAGAAGCATCTTTTTGAACTTTGGAACCTGTACAGAATCTCGAATTACGCTCTTCATTTACTCCATTGGGGTAGATTGTTCTTATTCCGTCGGACATAACCAGGTAGAAGTGTTAATTTAGGTTCACATGAACATATGGCCTAATGGTTAAAAGTGTTGGTTAGCAGTCAGTTCTAAGTGACAGTCTTCTGGATGTTGATGGTTCAATACTTACTACAGGTGATAATAACTTAGAATAACATAAATTAACAGTTCTAACTGGTCTTGGATGACGTGATAGGAACAATCTACCCCTATGGAGGGTTCAGTTCGAAATTCCAGTCAAATAAGCCTCAATTTTTCCAAAAAGTCAAAGTAATTGCAATATAAGTTTTTTTTTGCACAGTGGATTTCTATAAGGTCTCTATTTTAGCATACTAAAAGTCTAGAAAAATCTACCAATGCGAAATATGTAAATTTGGCACTTTTTATCAACAGGTGCCCTGTATTTTTAAGTGAACGTTATGTATGCTACTAATTGCGCCAAGACATCATTTGACATTTATAAATAAAAATTAGGATATGAAATGATGCGTATTGAATACTTCTTTAATTTCACAGCAAAAATTAATCTATAAAAATGTATTTTAGGGTAAATCTTAAAGTTTTAAGACATTTTTTGTTTGTTAAAAAACACTGTTTTTTTTGTATGCATTCACAGAATAGTCTACCATTAACAAATTATTGGAATATCTTATGGAATTATTTTATTAGATATACTTCTACATCATTATTTTTCAATTAAAAAAAAAATTAATATATTATCTCCCCCTCACAAGGAGGTTATGTTTTAATCATCATTTATTAATTTGTTTGTTTGTTAGTTTATTTGTGTTTATTAGAAACTTTATGAAAGTGCTAATCATCAGATTTCAATTACTTTTCTTTTTACCAAAGCTGTACCGTGGCTCAGAGAAGTCCCCATTAAATTCTGGAAGTGATCCAATTTAATATCTGGATCCAAGATTTTTTTTTTTTTTAATATTTGAAAAAGTCCCTATTTTTCATCATTGTCCAATGTTAAAAAATCATATCTCAGTCAATTTGTTGTCTATACTTTTGAAATTTGAAACATGGGTATAAGATAGGATTACATATCACATCACATTTCATCTGGATCTGATACAGATTCAATATTTGGCAGCACTTTTTATTTTAACATAGAACATCTCATTTAACAACTTTGGATGAATCTCTGTCAATCTGTCATTTCTCAATCAATCCATGTAAACTTTCCTGTATTTATGTAGGATCTCATTTTCAAAAACATCATCAAGTTTCACCTGCATAGTAAGGTAACACAATAAAAATTTGGTGGATGTTTGCACTCTCCGAGTGCTTTTGTTATTCAATTATTTGTCATCTAACATTTTATCTTCAGGCACTGACAAATTAGCACAAGCTGTATCATGACACTCTCCACGTGCTGTTGAACAATTAAGCCCATGCTTCTTTCAGGTACACTGTGCTGTATTGCAATCGATTTTGCAGTTGCACCGAATCAAGCTAAGAAAACTTTTCATCAGTCATTTCTGGTATCATGACACCATTGATCACCTGCCATCTCCAATCGATGGGATCTAGAAAACGATTTCCTAACCATAGCTGTACTTGGTAGTACACACACATAGAATGGAGTTTTGCAGCAGCTGATGTTGGATGTAATACATTTAAATCCACTGTGATTATGTTTTTGGTTATCTTTTGGGAAACCGGCAATAGCGCAATTTATTCAATTTCCCTTCTGGTGTTCTTCCATATACAACAACTAGAGCATCTCCACCAGATGCAATAATGCTTTCGTTTGATGCTTCACATTGACAGAAGACCTCTGCAGAATGCTCTAAGTCTTTGTATGTTTTTTATAGCAACTGCTTTTCCCACACTGAATAAGCGTGAAGTTGTGTCACATCCAAGTAAGGCATTAAGAAATGTAAGCATATGCTTGGGCCAAGAGCAAATTTCAAACAGTGTATATTCCAAATTCCTGATGAAGTCCCTTTCTTTGGTTCATGCAGCATTAAGACAGTTTTAGCACTTGAATGAAAATGGTAACAGAAGATAACAAGTACGTCTGTATCATCAGTAACAACAATTATTTCTTTATGATTGGCAGCATTGACGGCAGTTTCAACAATAAGACAGTCAGCATCACAATTGGCATGGATACACTGACATTTTGCTTGTTTCAAACATTTAGACAACATCTGTATAAATCTATGTTTATTAGATTTATTTGACAAGAAAATGTCTTTTTTTCATTGCTGGAACCATGGTTAATTCTACAGTGTGTGAGCACAGTATTTAATTCTCTTCTCAAATGAGTCATGTCTTTAACTGAAGGTTGTTCACTGTAACTATCAAATACAATAACACATTTGCCATATTTGCACAGTACATATTTAATATATATGTGACATTTCTTTAAATGTAAGACCATGATGCCAAATGATCCGATATAACAAACAACAAAGAGTCCACCAGTGGGAAGTTTGCATTCTTGGTATTGCAGCTGATTCCAAAGGGCACTTCCTAGAATTGCTTTGTTTGCAGGTCTAGGGGAACCAGTGGAATCAAACATTGATGTTGGATAACTACACAGTTCAGATTTAAAGATGTCCTGTATATTAAAATTTTCTTTTGTCGCAACTAATGTTAGACATTGAAACAGTGCTTGTGGATGAATATGCACGGCTTCTGTTTATTGTCACAGCTGTTTTTGCTTCAAGGGTAACTGCCTGTTTTTTACGCTTGAATGAATAGTTAAATATATCTTTGCCTTCCATAGATTAAAGAATCTTATAGCCAACCTTTTCTGCTTGATCTAAATTTACTGAATCCTTGGCAACAACACCTGAGATAATGCTGTGCAATGACCTGTAAGATTTACTGAAAGGATTTCTTGCTTTTAAAAAGCTGATATGCTTTTCTGTATCTTTTGCAGTCTCTCTTTTGTCGTGTGTCAGATACTTCTTCATCTATCATCGTATCTGGATTAGAAATGAGTTGTGCAAATATTTTTTGAGCTGATGTTATCCAACTTTTTGCTAAATTAGTACTTTTTTCTTGAATTGTATCAAATGTCTGTTACATAGTTCACTTGTGAGTCTTCTTCACTTTCAGTTTCATTGTCAGATACAGAAGTGTGTGGCACAGGGAGTTCCAATGTGTCTGCAAGAAGTAATATATTAAGTGCAGTATTTGTTAAGAAATTACCTCTACATGCTCTAGTAAGAGCATTTCCACTGAGCATATTTGACACAGTGTTGTGGCCATCTATCTCTTGTAAAACTTCTGATAATTCTGCCTTTTCCATTAGATAGCCTATACACCCAAGAAAACTCATCTCCGCGTGTAGTCCTCCAATTCTCAGCACTACAGATTTCAGACAGCTACTAGATGGTTTATTAGCTATAATAGTTTGAGCCTTCCAATACAGTGGCTGGTCAAATGTGATAACAGGAGTTGTGTTGTTAAAATTTGCTTGTTCAACCAGGAATATCAATGTAGAATAGATACATGGCATATTTGATGGATCTAAGTAGATGAGAGGCAAAAACACTACTGTGGCCCTCTCTTGATGATTTTCTCTGTGTACAATTTGCATGAATCCTGACCACCCTCGTCATGGCCATTGCAGAAACTAGGAAACTGTCCACAGGATATCAAGTAAATATGGGAATTTAAAGGAAATAATCACAAGGCTTAATATGGGTAAGTTCACCAAAATAATAGATATTATCTTTGTGATAATGGTAATTATGAATCGTTACTTAGCCAGACTGAAGAATCTCATTAGTTACTTTATGCCGGGGAATCACACGAGTGACAAATTTTCATTAGATAGCCTATACACCCAAGAAAACTCATCTCCGTGTGTAGTCCTCCAATTCTCAGTACTACAGATTTCAGACAACCATACCCATCCCATTAAATGTACAATATCCATCAAGGGTTTGTATATTGTGGTCAACATTGTCTGCTGTATATTGCACAAATTGACCTTCTGTAACAGTGACAACATTTTGCTGGCTTACAGAAGCATTTCGTTCAAATGTTTGGACTTCGTCATATGAGCTACAAAACCCATGTTGATGTAACGAGTCTATCAAAAATCTGGAACCCAAATAGCGATGTATTTGTATGGCTAACCCTAATTGTAAAGGAGCAATCACCATACCTGGTCGAACAGCTTGAATGATAGCATGTCCCAGGGATACCTGCTTCTTCTTTGTATTTTTTCCTGTTACAATAATCTGCATAAAGTAGTAACACTACCAGGGAGAAATGCCAATGTTTTATCTAAAGTAAGTTCATCTGTGAATGGATAATTTGAGTTTGGAATGATATCTGATTTCTCATAAGTTTTGCTGCAGTTTCCACGATGGGTTTGGTCTCTTTTTAACATTGCTATATTTTGGTTTATTATAATAATTATACAATATGGCTGAAGCATTAGTTTTAAATGTAATAACATTTGTCTTGCCATTCAGCTCAATATAAACAATTCTTAAAATATTCTTGAAGTTTTTGCTTCATATATTGAACACGATATGGTTCGTTGTTTGAATATTTTTGGTGCATGAAATAACATGGCCGCCAGCGATTAAAACATTGAATTAAAGTTTTTTTTCTTCTCAAAACTTTAAAAAGTAAATTAGAATTTTATTTCAGGACAAGAAATACAATTAAATTAAGACCAACAATCGATTTTATTCTAAATTAGGGCAAAATAGATGAGAAAAACCGTCCCTACAATAAAATTTAACCAAATGTTGTTTATGTAAATTAATCTTAAATTAACTAACTTTTTTAATTATTAACAATATGTGAATTAAATTATTTCGATATAACTATTTGGTTTAACTGAAAACTCAAAGTTCATCAATAAAATTTACTTTGATTATTTCGCATCGGTCGATTTTTCTAGACTTTTACTATGTTCATATAGACACCTCATAGAAATCCATTGTGCAAAAAAAAACCTTGTGTTGCAATTAGTTTGACCTTTTTCACTGATTTGACTAGACTATATAGGTTCCCTTGCTTGACTAGAAGGTTCCCAAGTTTGAAAAGATGCACCTGAAGAATGTCGGAGGTCACATTAGCTGAAACGTTGTGAATATAACAACTAAAATGAGAATGATAGTCCGAATAATCCAAATAATCAATACTCATCTCAAAACTTTTGAAACAAAGAAAAGAAAACTTAGTTTTTAGAATTTATTGTAATAAAAGTTTTGTTATTAATTTTTTTTCTTTAATCTGAATCCAATATAGGCAATCTTTTATTCACGACCAGCCTGACAAATAAAAGCCAGTTTTTGTTTTCCCTACGGAATAAACATTAGTAAACATTCAGCTTGAGAAATAGTGAAAAGTTGATTTATTTTTTTCTCTTTAGTTAAAAAAAATCTTTAAAAACAAAACAAATTTAAGTCTTGGTATTTTATTATGATTGATATCAATGTTATTAACACAAGCTGCTGCCATGATACATTACAGAATAAAATTTAAAAAATGAATACTTAAAAAATCAATGTATCTAATGATTTAAGCTCACACGTGTGCGTGAGAGAGAAAATGAATAAAATAAATACATTTTTTTTTTAATTAAAACTACTAACTGCACCTACCCGGCATTGCCTGGTAGTTTTTTTTTAGTTTCATTTTTGTTTCACAATAGAATTTTAGAAGTTAAATTTAATTATTACAGTATCATTTGATCATTAAATTTTTCATTGAACAAAATTATTATAAAATTGTAACTAATTTTCTTACGGTAATGTTTGAATATCTATAAAATTTTTGCATGTAAATAGTTTCTAAACCTTTCAATCTTAATACATGAGGATTTGCTAAGAATGTTAAAGCCAGAAATAAGTTTCTATACGACAGTTTAAATGCTTATAAATTCCTTTCAAATTTCAAAGTTACAAAATAATTTATACATTCTAAAAATAGCTGACCGGTTTATGAATGAAACCACAATGCCTTATGGTGGATTTAATTTTCTAATTAAATGATTTTTTTAATAGAATTTTTAACAATCTATTTATAACAATTTAGTTCAATTAATAATTTAATGACCAAATGATACTATAATAATTAAATTTGTTTTAAGAACATTCTGTAAATTTTAAAAAAAAATCCTATTTAAAACAATAATTCAATTCCAAATTAAATCCACCATAATGCATTTCAGCTTCTTCATAAATAAGTCAAACATTTTAATCTTGTTAATAGTTGGAAAAAAAAAAAAAAGAAGGAATTACTTTGTGGCCCTTTGAAATTTGAAAGAAGTTTAAACAGACTTCAGCATTTTTAACAAATCCTCATGTATTAAAAGATTAAAAGTTTTGGGAGCTATTTACATCCAATAATTTTAAAAATAGAGATTAAAACAACATTATCTTAACAAAATTAGTTATAGTTTTATAATTTGGTTCAATTAATTATTTGATAACCAAACCATACCGTAATAATTAAATTTAACTTTTAAAATCATATTAAAAGAAAAAAAAAACAAAAAAAAGAAAAGAAAAAATAAACAAGCCGCAGGGTTCAAATAAAAATATCAAAATAAAAATGAAAGTGAAAAGACTCCTGGGCAATACCAAGTAAATACAGCTCCAACAAATAAAGCTTTAACAGTTCTCGGCAGAAGTTAGACTGAAAGTCACCATTTAGGCGGCTTTTTTTTTGTGAATGGAGAGAAAAGCAAATATGATGTTGAGAAATCAAAAGTAAATGGAGGACATGCTTAAGAGAACAGATCTTATCTTCTACAAAATCTTCATAAAACTTTAATGGCTAAATGAGTAGAGCAGCAGCTGTCATACATAGATGTAGGTTCATGCAAGGTAAATAGTAGCAAGGTTGTTTTGAATGTATTCTCTACAGGTGTAAACAATTGACTTATTGTCATGAACTGACAATCTAGATAATACAATGTAAAGCAAGTGAAATTATAAAAAATAAACAAAACAAAAAACCTTGTCAAGAAAATAATGTATTAGCATTGTTTATGTATTAAAAATTCAAGTTATAAAAGTTCTTAAAAAAAATCACTTCATGGCTCAGAAAAAAAAAATGATTCAATCTCACTGTTCTGAATATGAGTTTGAATGCAAAATGTGATAAATTCAATTTCTGTAAATTGAAAAATTTAACAATTAAAAAAGTCGACAATATCAAGTTTAGACAAAAACCAATTTTAATTGAAAGCAAAAAAAATAAATATGCAGATATCAACATAATTTAAGTAGAGTGGTAGAGTGCAACAGGTTTTATAGTGATAATTTTGCAATCTTGAAAATGGCATTTCCTTAGTTATCATCAAAAGACGCCATGTCCATTATGACGTTTCAGTATTGATGAGGAAAACAAGCCCCAGAAATGGGACCCTGATAGGCAGTACAACTCCGGATCAGAATGACTGACCTAACACTTGCCAAATCTCTGGTTGAATAGTGCGTGGCTAGAGTTTGTCAACACCAAGTACAAATCTAGCGCAACATAAAATGGGTCTGAATAGGAGTAATAAATAGTGAAATTAAGATTGAAGAAATATCTGTGAAAAATTATGTTTTACAAAGTGTAATCTCATTAAAATTAATAATTTTTTAGATGAGGAATTGAAATTTATATTATTTATACTTTGAGGTTCGTATTGTATTGCCTTCTTGTCTCGACAGGTAAAAGATACTCTCAGAAAGTGTGTATGCATGAAGAAGAGTTAATAGTGTAGCAAGAGTTGCTCAATCACCAACCTCACTTCTTATGACCTGACACCATTTAAATCTAATAGCAGAAATCCTAGATGATCAAAAACAAGGCTTGGATAAGGAAAGAAAGGTGAATGCTATTTCAGAGTTTTTCTTCTAGTAGTTGGTCTACCAAGGCTTGAGAGTCTAGTCTACTCTACTATATTACCCACAGATAGGGGGGGGGGGTGGTGGTGATAGATTTATATCAAGGGTATAAAAGAAAGCGACTATTACTGTTCTAAGTACTGACCAGGCTTAATATTACTAGACTTATTGTTATTAGCCCAACATTTTGACTACTATACCCTCTGGCCTTCTTCAGTTGCCTGTTGTAATCAATAGAGTAAAATAACCTAATCACATTTCTGTTTCAATATCTATATGTATAAATAGCTATTCCTTTATGTGTAACTTGAAGGGAGGTAATTAAATATATATTCAAGCAAAAACAAGCAGCTGCAGCAGCTGCAGCAGCTACCGTGGTAGGGACAGTGGCAACGTTATAGTGTCATAGCCACTCGGCTAACAGAGCTCTGGTGAAAATCTGAGAGGAATCGGCATCAGGATCCATCATCTTTCAGTCGCTTGCCTCTGCACGTGGCAAACAAGGACGTGTCATGTGCAGAACCACATACCCATGGAGTGAGAATAACTATGTTATGTCTGCACATGTGTGTTCTGGGGCAAACCTTGCCTGATTTGTATGCAACCACTGGTTGTTGCTGCTCTGGGTATTTGGGGTAAAAACTCACAAACTTGTAGGTATAACAAATAGCTATGATCAATGAGAAGGACTTCATGCAGACCAGATAATCCTGAGGCATGATCTTTGTGGGCTCTGCGCAAAATCCCGATTTGCTCAACAACAGCAGCAGTAGCAGCTGCTGACTGAAGTATTAGTAATGTTTGTAATGCTTCTGATTTGCGACAACTTCATGATCAGCGGCAGCAAACAAGAAGAAAGTATCCCTTCAGCCATGCTCTAGCAGAAGCTTTGTATTGGTGGGATTTTAGATGCCATGCGCGTTCGTTTGGCTATGTATAGCGTGCCACCTCCTGCATCAACTCAATAACATGCATGGATACCCCAGTCACGGGGAAGGCCAGGCTTGAGTGCGTAAAAAGTAACTCGACTGCTTGCAATATGACTGATATCAACCCTTTGAATTGGACCGCATGTAGAGCAGGCGTGAGACGTTGCCTGGTGTTGTCCACCCCGAGTGCAAAGGACACTCGCAGCACCTTTTTTTCTTCAAGTGAATTAAATTATAAAAAGATGTAAGTAATTTGAGAACCCAAATTTGTAGACGAAACACGATTTCGATTTTGTTTCAAAGTGTTTTTTTTTTTTTGCATAAGTAGAGTAAATTCTTTATTTAAAATTGCGTACTTTGTATTAGAAAAATATGTTTATGCTGCTATGTGTATCTATCCTGTTCACTAAGCAACATTTTACCAAAGCATAAGCAGCATCTAACTTGAAGTATTAGTATTGTTTGTAAACAAGACTATTGTTTTTGTTCCCCAAATGACGTTGATTAAGAAAGTTGGGAAGCAACAAAAAAAGTACGCCATCATTTTTGGTGGCACAGTCTCACTAGTACGCTAAGAATAAACACGATGAATTCAGAAATAATGGTGAAAGTATGAATTTTCAAGAACATTTTGGGGATCTATTTGAGGAAATGTTTAAGAGAATTTTATCTGCATATTTCTATGATATATTGTCAGATTTTAGGTGTTTATATATATTTATAAAAAAATATTGAATTATATTTATCTACAAACAACGTTGTTTCAAGCTTATTGCTCTCTTCAGCGTAAGGAAGTGATAATTTCAGACGATCATAAGGCGCGAACCCGATTGACAAAGTCACCTTTGGATCTGCACGCTTTCACCCAACCCTCACGGCCGTTTCAAATTACCACGTGGTATGGAGAATTTAAGTTATATTTATGCCATCTTGACGATTTTACTCGGAGTCTTGGTTTGTAGCTAAGTGAATGTATTTTTAAATATCTCCTAACAGTGCTCAACTTTAATTTTACTTAAAATTGCTTAATATATATATATACACACTAGTAGAATATCCGTTTCAGGACGAGTCTAAGAAATAAATATAGTATTAGTTTTAAATTTTAATGTTTTTTCTCTCTTTAGAGAGTATGGTATGGTTTCATTGCCCTCCAGTAAAGTTTACAAAAAAAAACAAAAAAAAAAAATGAGCCCACGTTACTCAACCTGTTGCCTAGAATACATATTCCATAAGTTCAATAGTTTAGGATTTTACCAAGCACATACATATTATACATGCATGAATCCTCAAAATTTGATGTAAATTAATTCTTTTCTCTATTAAATTTTGTGTCTAACTTATTTTAAAAATTGGGGGAGGGGGAGGGTGCGAACCCCATAAATCACAAAGTTAAAAAAAAAAAAAATGATGTGGTCATGTTACTGAGAATATATATTTAAAAAATTCATAATGATCCAATAATTATTTTAGAAGATTTCCCTGTATGTAGATATATACCGCCACCACTAAAAGTTGAAATCTGATTATGGATTAAAATGAGAGATGTTCAAAGCGGCATAATCAATAACTTTGTTAGAATTAAAACCTTTTTAAAGAATCGTTCATTTACACATTATCGTAATAAGAGTAGGCCTCTGTTCAGTCTCTCGAGACAATGGATACCCCCTGTAAGGATGCCTGCATGGGGAGTCAATTGTGAAGCAAGGGTTGCACAATCCCAACCTTACTTCTACTGAACCGGCATTGCTTGAGTCCAGTGGCAAGGAGAATGCAGGGATAAGCAGAGAGTCCTCCTACGTACAGCACCTGGTCACCCATCTTAGTAAGAATACACTTTTAGATTTTATGTAGATTCTCTAATCTTTTTTTCTATAGGGAACACACACACATTGAATTTTATATATATATATATATAGACATATCTTCTTAAGACCTCCATCCAGTCTTGAGAGACAATGGATACCCTCTAGTAGGGTTGCTACAGCGAAGCAAGAGTTGCGCAATCTCCAATCACACCTCTCCTGAACCAGCATTGCCTGAGTCTAGTGCGAAGGAGAAGTCCAGGACGACTGGAAACAATGGAGAGATAAGCACCTGGTATTCCCAAATGATCACCTATTCAGTACTGATCAGGCTCAATGTTGCTTAACTCTGGTGATCTAATGGGAAAATTATGATGATGCCACATAAACCAAATTTTTTAAATAAGTTAGATACAAAAAATTTAATAGAGAAAAGAATTGCTCTACATCAAATTTTGAGTTATACTACATTGGTTTTTATATTCAGAACGTTTCTGCCGATATAACCTCCAACAGGTGCATCTTTTTGAACTGGGGAACCTTCTAGTCAAACTCGGGAACCTGGACGGAATTTTGAACTGATCCCTTTATATAAATATGATATACCAGCTGTACTGACTTTGTGTTGCCCGGGACGCAGAGAAGTCGTTTTCGTTCTTAATTTTTATTTGTTTGCATATTTTTTAAACATATATAGAAAAGAAAGAAATACAATTTTAGTTGCAAGGGAGACAATTCCATATATTGTTTAATTAAAAATATGAGTTATTGCACTTGTTGATTTTTCCATCATCAATGAAAAATAATCGCATATTACCAATTGTGTGAGCCGGACTAAATATTTAAAAAAATAAACTATAGCAAAGTACACTATTACAGTGCCAATAACATGGTACAACAATAACAAATTAAAATTCACTAGTCAGAATCAAAGTTTGATATGTCAGCTTCAATGCTATTTAGGTCAAATCTCACAAGATAAAGTTATCTAAGATTGAATATAACAACCAAGATGAGAATAATAGTCCAAATTAGCAACCATCATCTCAGAAATTCCAAAACACAAATGAACTCTGTAATATGACGAATATCATTAACTTTGTTTCTGAAAGAGAAAAATATGAAAGATAATCTCTTTTTAAAGTAATAGGTTTTAACATTAAAAGTGATTAACATAAAGGACTTACCATGATAAAATTTATCTATAACACTATAATCTATATCTTCAACTTTGGTCTGTCTTTGTAGCACTTGTTCACAGAGATGCTGTGCTGCTTCGACTAATGTCTGTCGGCCATCATCAAGAGATATGACATTCACAATGATGTGTTTATTAGTAGAACCTAAAATAAAAGAAACCATTCATAAATTAAGACAAGAGACAAAACAAGAGAACATTTTTGTTTGTTACTAAAGAGTTACCAGTTATCAAGGCCAAAAGCCACTGAAGAATAATGAAATGGATAGATTGACAGTTAAATGATGAATATTATAAGAGGATTGAAAATGATGAATGGAATGAACAAAACTTGGGCAGAATTTGATTATTTAAGAGGACGGCTTAACAAGCATTTGTTTACATTGGACTTAAAAACGACTGTTGTATTCAGTTGGGAAGCAGCCCCACAATATTACGTTCCACGGACAGGTGGTTCTAGTAAAGAAACTATGTTCATGGAAGCTCTGTTTAGTTTTAGATACACAGAGGGAGAAAGGGAAATTATTGACAGTGGTTGTAGCTAGAAGTGTTTTAGTTGTGAATTTTTTACAGGGGAAAACCATAGATTGGAGCTCATTCAAACACCTAACAGGAAAATAACGATAGAGCAGAGAAAGACTAGAAACATTTCTTCTGTGAGAAAGTGGCTGTAGAGAAGAGGAGATCCCTACCAGATGTGGAAGTTGGTTTTGTACTCTGTCAAGGCAGGAAAGGATGCTCTGAGCGGCACCTCCCCAGATGTGGCAACTGTACTCTATCTTAGGACGTATTTGGCTCTTATAGAGGTAGAGGATTGCGTCCGGCTGAAATACCTTCAGGAATTATCCAACCATTTTTCCAGGTTTGACGTAAGTCTTCTATTTAAAGTCTGAAGTGAAGGTCAGTCCAAGAAGCTTATCAAAGCATGGGGCTTCATCGAGGGAAGAGCCATTCCTTTCAATTGGGGCAAAGTGAGGATCCAAGTGTTGGTGGTGAAAGGAGAGAAGCTTGGTTTTAGACACATTAAAAGCAACCAGCCACATTTTTCCCCATTGCACTAAGTCAGAAGATAGGGAATCATATAGATCTTGATCATTATTGCTCTTTTAAGTGTTGCCATAGATGGGTGTGTCATCTGCATAAATTCCAACAAATGAACACAGAATGTGTTTAGGGAAATCATTGATAAACATCAGGAAGAGAGTTGGATTCAGAATGGATCTCCGAGGCACGCCAGCATTGTGCTTCAGAATTCTGCCCATCAACGACCTTTCAGAGTGAAAGGATTTTATAGTTGAGAACAGCTCTAGATATTTCATAGCTAGCAAGTTTGTGAAGTAGACCTTTATGCCAAACCCTAACAAAGGCCTTTGATATGTCAAGAGCTATTACTTTGGAAGCAAAACCCCCGTCTATAGATTAACTGATCCTGTGTGATATTAGTCAGCACATCAGCTGTTGATCTTGCAGGACGAAATCCATATTGTTTGTCACTGAGTAGACTGTTTCTGCTGAGATGAGTGACAACTTCTTGATTTATCCATGCCCTGAACCGATTGTGTAGATAAATAGATATTTTAAAAGCATATTTACTTATTGACAGTTTATTGAACATGTATTAAATTTGAAAAAAATTGTATAACTATCTAAAAAAAAATTCTTATTTAAAATATTTTTTTTACACGTTTCACAATATCAACACAAACTTCAGAACAGAATCAATAAACAAAACATGCACTTTTCCATGCATCCAATTTTCATAAAGTCAAAGGATTTTAGAATACATTGTGATATCATAATAGAACCCTTCTCTCTTTTTTTTGAAAAATTTTTCTTAGCTTTTTGTTGTTGCAGGTGAATGTTTGGCATCCGGTGCCAAACATTCACCTGCTATTTCAGACTCCAACTGAGAGAGCTTCTTAATATTCTAACCGTCCCTGTTAGATAGTGTGGATAACAAAATACATCGATCTGATGCAGTCGTCTCTTAGAGAGGCACAAAGTTGTCTATATTCATCCGTGTCCCATTGTAACAGGAGGCGTCCACATTTAGTACGTCAGATCTGCTACATAACTCCATCCCATTTATAAAAATGCACATGTGTGAAGCCGCAACAAAATCTGACCAAGAAGACACAATACAAGCTTTTTACAGTTCATAAATTTATTGATGTTACATCTCTCTGGGTAGGGATATCGAAAAATCATACTTGTTAATCGGATGACATTAAAACCCTTTCAATACCACCTATTCCCATGTTGATTTTGTGAGAGGGAAAAATCAACACAGGCCAAAATAAATGTCTGCTTCAGACGCTAGCTGCTTGTAGAAAAAGGACTGACCGGTACTTTCAACTCTCGTCGTGATATCACTCACGAGATATCGTCCCCCGCTCTCTAGTTATTCACATCATTCAATCTTTCAACACGTCTCTTATCATCCGCATTTTATTTACCTTATTCACTCTTCCATCCACCATCTAAAAACATTCACTCTTCCGTCCACCATCTAAAACAAACATTCACTCTTCCGTCCACCATCTAAAACAAACATTCACTCTTCCGTCCACCATCTAAAACAAACATTCACTCTTCCGTCCACCATCTAAAACAAACATTCACTCTTCCGTCCACCATCTAAAACAAACATTCACTCTTCCGTCCACCATCTAAAACAAACATTCACTCTTCCGTCCACCATCTAAAACAAACATTCAATCTTCCATCCACCATCTAAAAACATTCACTCTTCCATCCACCATCTAAAAACATTCACTCTTCCATCCACCATCTAAAATCATTCACTCTTCCATCCACCATCTAAAAACATTCACTCTTCCATCCACCATCTAAAAACATTCTCTCTTCCATCCACCATCTAAAAACATTCACTCTTCCATCCACCATCTAAAAACATTCACTCTTCCGTCCACCATCTAAAAACATCCACTCTTCCATCCACCATCTAAAAACATTCACATACAAATGAAGTGTGCATGATAACAAATAACATTCTCAATTTTAACATTATATAAACACTTAAGTTATGCTCATTCTTCTTATTCAGATTATCATCCATTTCTTTGCTAATTTTTTTTTTTCGACTATGTTTCTGTTGATGTGTCCTCTGACCTTCTGGTGTGTTACTCATTCACAGTGATATCTTGACTTGTATATGTTAGCATTTTTTACGCACTTAAATCCTCTCAAAAATCACGCATAAGGTGTGTAAAGGTAAATGAACGTTCTAAACTGGTGCATTTAGATTTTTAGTTTTCGGTAAATATAATGAAATTCCATTCACATTCAATGTGTTATAACTCATTTATCTTTCACGTTTACAAGATAGATATAAACAAGATTTAATATTTTCTATTTAGAAATGTACAATTACTTCTCTTGTGTCGTCAGCAGGTTTTTTTCCAGGTTACTTCAAATTAGATTACTATTTTCAGTGACATACGATTCATTTATTTTAATGGTGGTGTTTTTACACTGAATGCACACAATATTGTGTCTCTATGTATAAAAAAATAGTCCCATCTGAAAGAAAAAGGGCCACTCATCAATATGGTGGGCTTAATATAGGGTTTTAACTTGTCTTTCACAAAAAAGAATCCAAATTGAAAACTTTAGTGAATTAAGTTTTGGTCCTACTATCAAATTGTGTTTCTGTCTGTTTTTACATAATCCAAATCAGAGCTTTTTTTTAATGATTTACTATTAAAAGAAAGATCAAGCTTAATCTCTACCGTGCTATGAATCATTAAGAAGATTCAATGTGTTAATTTTTAAAATGAATCTTATATGAACAAAGTTCCACTTTCGTGTCATTTTTGTACATTTTTTTTAAAGAGGTAAATGATATTTTGCCCAATGCTTAGGCGAGCTTGATCTAATAATTATTTTTTTCATTAAGATTAATTTTAATTTCCCACAAGATGAGATTACATTTGTAAGGATTTTTCACTTGTTCAAAGCTTGCATGTTTAGTTATACACTGAAAATTCTTTTCTGGACCGATAACACACAAGTTGGTAAATTTTCTCATTTCTAACAAACTTTGAATAGTTATAATCTGTTGTCTAATTGAGCTACCAAAAAAAAATTTGGTACTATTGTTTGTTTTTTGCAAAGATCTATGTGTTCACTTAAAAGTTCTTAAATATAATGAAAATAAAATTTGGGTTTGGGATCAATACCTGCTGACTTTCATGAGACAATTTAAAGACAACATATATTCTAATGTGATGTAAGGAATGTGGGATAGATTTTCTGCCCAACCAAGATATTAAGGACATATTTTGATTCTTGTTTTTTTAGTCCCTATTTGACAATTGACATATATGATTGGAAAGAAAAAACAAAAAAGATTGTTTACCTATAGATTGCGAGGGGCCAGGAGCCAAGTATATTTCATAAACATTGCCTTCAGCCCCCAGCAACTCCTGTTTCCTTTTCAACAAAGCACTGTGCAGTACCGAGCTGTTTCTTTTTAAATCACCTGAAAAGAATTAAAAAGAAATTGTTTTAAATATCTATATTAATAAAATTGTATGATCACTTCATTTCTGCATGTTTGTTTTGGGTTTTTTTTATATACTCGCCTCTACACGACTCAGACATTTTTTTTTTTTTATTTTTTTAAATTTAAATTTTTTTTTTTTTATATTCATGATTAAATATTTTTTTTTAAATAAAAAATGCAATCGCATAAAATAAAACGAACATTTCAAAATCCTATTTAAAAAAATGATTTCATTATGAAATTAAATACACATCCAGAATATAAAATGCAAGAAAATTTCTGAGATCTCAACATCTTAATATTAAAGAACTGAAAGACAATAATGGTAATATATTGACATATCAGAATAATAACCAAATCTCACACTATACAAAAGATACAATTATGATGTGTGTGTGTGTGTGTGATGGTTGTCAGAGAGACTACATGAAGATAGGTTTTTATCAAGTAATCGAAGTTACCCAAAATATGTTGGGTCTTGAAGGTAATTCACAAAATTTTGATGTGTATTGATACATTGGAATGGTTAAAAAACAAAACAAACTAAATCAATATATTCTATTGGTGCTATAGAATGAAGATGGGGGGGGTATGAGATGAAGCCTGATTGGACAAGCAAGATCACGTGGGGTTTAAGAGCGAGTACTTTTGAAATAGTTGTTAGTTACTATCTTTAACTCTTGAGGGTGACCGACGTATCAGTCGAACGCAGTTGAGTGAAATATGATTCTGAGAGGAGGCTGCACTCTTAATCTTGTAATGAGGATATGCGGATATTTGTGAGTTAGAAAACAAACAACAAACAGACGGATTGCAGAATGATGATGCTCTTCTCTCTGGCCACCCTGGAAAAAAATGTAATGGATAGGGAAGAATCCTTGGAATTTGTGACAAAATCAAAACCAGTTGATGACTGTGTTGTAAAATCTACACAATAATTTGTTCCTTCCTTACTTAGCACAACCATAACACTGCTAATACGTATACCTTAAATCAAAGGGAAGTAATTCATCCAAACTCGTCGCAGCAGTAGTATCAATAAAGTTTATGTAAACAAAAAATGAAGTTTTAGCTAAGAAAATTGTAAAAACAAAAAGAACCCAGCTCTATGAATTCAAATTTTATTCAAATAATTTTATCTAACATAAAATTATCTTGTCCGATTTTCAAAGTAAGGCCTAAATAGCATTTAAGCTGACAAATAAAACGTTCCTTCTGACAAGCCAATTTTCATTTGTTATTGTTGTAAAATGTCATTGACCATATAACGCACTTCACTTTAGTTTATTAAAATAATGATGTAGTCCCGCCCGGACAATTGATAACATGAAATTCTTTATCTAAATTATGACAATAAAATCAAAATCAGTAAGGGGAATAGCTCATATTTTTAATTGAAGAATATAAAAAAAGTTGTCTCCCTTACAACTAAAATGTTATGCTTTTCTGTATAAGTTTAAAAAAATATGCAAAACAAATAAAAATTAAAAACTAAAACGACTTCACTGCATCCTGGGCAATGCCAGGTAGATACAGCTAGTTTAATAATAAAATGAACCTAACATTTAAAATTATTATATTTCATAGTATTCTATTGCACTATCATTGGCAAGATCTTATTCCGAGTTAAGTTTTTCTCCTACTAATAGATAAAGTCTTACTGATAGAACACTGTTCCGAGCGAACAAACACAACAAAAGAAGCAGCAGCAGCTGAGAGTAACAACAGAAAAAAAACAATTTCTGTAAAATACTCAATTTTGGTTGGTTAAATACTTAAATTTTGATTGGTTGAAGGAATCTTGATAACCAATCAGAAACAATTGCTCTGGTAGCCGATCACCTGTTGAATATATCTATGTAAGCGAGAACTAAAACACACCCAGGGAAAAAAAAATCACAGCTTGCCAAATGGACCCTTGTCAATCACAACGCGACTACTGAGACACTAGCGAACAACCCAAATTTACTCTGGCCGTTGGACCAAGGGTTATCAACAATCAAAGACAATCAACAGTCGTCAATATCACGGATAAATCCAACCTATCAATAAATATTTCTTCAGCACTCAACAATCAAGAATATGCTGTCAACAAATTGATAATCCACAACTCTTATCATCATCGACAAAATGAATCGATAAACCTAACCTATCAAGTAATATCTCATTTCTCTCAACAAATGAGAGCTGGCTATTTGCGATCGAGGCCCACACAATATCATCAAGGATATGAATGACTGAAGAATGCTGAAACACCACTATTATCTTTCCTTCTGCAGACGATAATTTTCTTCCAATAGTATCATCGAAACAATGATGAAAGGAACATCGAGATCAAATACAAACATCTCTCCGTACAAACAGACAACAATCTCTTTAAATATTTTTCTTCAAAAACAATGACGAACGAACATCGAGTTGTTACTACTACTGCTATTATCATGGACAGCATCAAAGCCCCACTACCATGTCTACTGTTACAATCAAAGTCGTGAACCACAAACGAAATTTTATTAACACTTTAAGCAGACGAACATTTTCTTCCAATATTATTAGAAAATAAATGATTAAATATTACAATTAGTTAAATTTAGCCTGTGTTTATTTATTTCTCTTCGCTTATTAGTAATATAACAATTTCGACCTTTTAAGAAATTCAATTTCAATGAAGAAATCCATTGTAGAATTTCAACAGATATAAATTAATATTTTACATCGTTCGTGGTCAGCAATGACCGATGAAAAAAAAAAAAAAAGGCAGCAGTAAGATGGAGACCCAGAACCGGTTTACACATGGGAATCTGCAATGAAGTTCCGAAAGATGATCACAAAGAAATTTCTGATATTAATTCATAATCTCAAAAGAGAAAAAGATCTGTGGAAGGTTCTTATTTTAATGAAACAAACAGTAATTGAATAAAAGGAAAAAATAAAGATCAGTTGCTCAGAAAGAAAAAAAAAAAAAAAATCTTCATTTTGATTTGTCATAAATTAGATATTTTTCAAATGCAAATTCTCTAGACAATAAGGGGGGGGGTGTAAAATTATGTGATCTATTTCTTACACACAGGTAACTCTAGGTCACCATTCTTGTAAAATAAAATGTTTAAACGTCATAAACAATAATTATTTAAATTATTTCTCCTTCAGTACAATATATCAATTTCAGATTCATTGGCATTGCTTGTCCATTTAGGGTTATTTAATGTGAAACACTACCTAATGTAAACGATTCAATGTATGTTTTGTATATGAATGGTTTGTAGATTAATTTGTTTTGGTTGGCGTAACTGTTGCAAGTAAATAATCTGTAATTGATGGATTCTATTTAAACTATAGATGGGACTCTGGCAGGTACTACTACTACTACTACTTCTGGTAAGAATGGATCTGGGAGTAATGGCAACTAAGGAATGACTAAACTCTCCAAAGTTCTCAAATTGGGGCCTCACCACCAGATACAGTTGTGCATCATACATAGTTGAGAGTCAAGAGAGCTCAAGTAGTTAATAGGGTTGGGAAATAGGGTAGGCAGAAAGAAACGGAAAGAAAAAGAAAGGAAAAGAGTAGAAATGTGTGGGAAAGATGCATTTTGAGTCAAGGCAGTTTAGTGTTGTGGCCAGGATCAGAAATTCACTGTCCGTTATATATATATATATAAATATATATATATAAATATATATATATATATATATATAAATAGATCGTCTGGGAAACGTTAATGAACGCTTATAATGTGAAAAAAAGAAAATCACAAGTTGATCAATATACAAATATAAAGGCGAATGATTCAAACAAGATGCAAAGATAAATTAAAAAGAACAAATAAATTGGAATGGAGAATCCCATTAATAACTGTTTTTTAATAAATAGAATTTATTCAATGTATGGTAGTTCTTTAATCAGAAGGACAACAAAGTTCTTGGATAACTTCTACACATGAATGTTGTTTCTTAAGTGGATCATGCATTTCAGAGAATGTGACTCATTCTCTCCACCAAGAAAGTCATGTCTGTACTTTTTTTTTCTCAATTTTCTTATCTTTTTAATTTTGCTGGGGATGGAGCATCCTAATGGATGCCAGACATTCACCCACTATTTCAGAGACTCGACTTTTTTTAGGATTCTAACTGTCCCTTTAAACGCAATTGTTTGGATCTCTCTTGCACTTGGTTGACTGGGTATATTCACCAGGTAGTTTTTAAAATTCTTTTTTCATGAGCCCAATTGCTCCTGGAATGATGGAGATCTTCCTAAGATTCCAGTTTCTTTTCATGTCGTACATAAGACCTTGGTATTTAGTTATCATCTCTCTCTTAGCTCTTTTAAAGCCAGCAGCAATTTTTCATCACTTTCAAGATAGTCCCTTTTAGAAATTCTTCAACTGATGGTAATACATTCTCTGGTATACTATGGTGCTCCATCATCACATACAGCATAATCATGTTGATACACAAGTTCTCGTTCAATCACCGAAGTTAAGCAATATTGAGACTGGTTAGTAACAGATGGGTCACCATTTACCAGTTTTTACCACATTCCTCGTCTTTTCAAAAAATAAATTTTTTTTAAAGGATTCTTCTTCATAAATCTACTTATTTGTTTTCGCATTTAAAGATTTTGTATGTTGCATTTTTATCATTGGTAATTTTTACATCATTCACTGCAGATTTTTCACACATCTACACAGACTGATATTAAAAGTTAAGATCATAATATATTGACTTGTTATTTATCTGTTCATTATTTTATTAAATAGTTATGTGTAGTTAGTTATAATTTTTAAACCTCACTTCTATATGTAAAAGATTTTTCTATTTCGTATTTGGTTAATTTTAATCATATGCTGCAGATCTATTGTAAACATGCACTGGACGGCATGTTTAGTGGGTGGCATGTTTACAATGCATGCGAGTGAGAGATATTTTACCACAAGAACTTGAAAATATGTCTGGTCTGGAGTTCTGACCACCCAGAATTCGATTTATCCAATTGAAAAAAAAGGTAATGGTTCTACAGATACAAGGTTTCCTGCTGTGGTTATGATCCACTCAGTCTTCTAAATTTTATGGCTGTACAAATACGAAACCTCTAGACAGTAGTTTTTTATGTCCATAGATTGGCAGCAGATTAGCTTTTTCCAGTGGATAACTGGATGATCTGCCACAAAGGAAGAATATCTATATATATTCAAGCAGATGGGCAGGGGAAGGCACTTAGTTGGGTATTTGGGCTTCTCACGGTCAACTGAGGTTTGTGTGCCTCTCAATGAGAGATGGGCACTTGGGCTCTCAGCTAATGGACTGTGTTCGGTTGGACTTGTGTTTTGATTTGGTCTGGCTGAAAACTCATTTGCAAGTCTGTTGTTCAGTAGAGGAAAACGAGTATCATTGCAATATTAAAAAAAACAAAACCTTTTACTTGTTTCAAACTGCAGTTGTAATTTTATTTGGAGGGAGAATTCTTCTGTTGCAGCACTGTCTGAGACCACACGATTGACACTGCAATCGGTGTTGGAATTAAACAACGACTTTAGACTATCACAATGAGCGGACGATCACTGCCTGTATAGTGAAGCACAGCCACTCGTTCACACTATTCCCTATTGAGATGCGCTACAACTAACTCAGACTACAGGATATAAAAAAAAAAATTGTTTTCATAAGACCAGAAAGGATACATTTGGTAACTCATCTGAGCTACAATCTCACATAACAGATGGACAAGGATTTGATTTTGTATTTGAATGGACAGGGGGTAACAACAGAATTATATATTAGCAAAATTACTAGGCATTGCCCAGGAGAAAAAACTTGAGTCTGGGGCAAATTTTCTTTATCCAATTTTTTTTTACTGCAGTTAGCAACATTTTTATTTTCGTGAGAGGGGGGGGGGGGTATAAATTTACTTAAAAATGCTCACTCCAGGACATCTTCATAATATTAAAGCATCTTTCAATACTTTAATAAATGCAACAGTTCACAACGGCAAAGATTTAAATGAATTTTTTCTGGATTTTTGGACCGAGAAGAGTTATTCAGTTTTTTTAATTCCCCATCTGTGAAACTCAATATTGCCAGATAGCTTCCCTGTCGACTACAACATAGTCATCTTCAAATGTAATGTCAACAAATACTTGTCGCGCCGTCCTCTTAAGTAATCAAATCCTGCTCTTTTCACCCATAGATTTCAATCATCTCATAATATTGTTCATCGATTCAATTGACAATCTCATTAACCCTTGTCCTCGAGTCGTCTGTGGGCCTTGGAAAGTATAAATCATTATATTAAAAACAATTTAATATATAATTTTCAAACTTTTATACACATCATTAGATTTCTTGTGAAAAGTTCAATCTTAATTTAGGACCTTAAACACTATTTGGTGCAGTCATATTCATTTGCATGGAGAACAAACAAACTTCTTTTAAATTAAGAGAATTAGTATTTTTTTTCTTTTGATTTCTTCTTTTTGTTATGTGTATCATAAGCAGTGTATTCCGACACTGAGATAAATGTATCGTTACATGCATGACGAAAGATATTCACACTTATCGGATTCAAAGTGCCAGGGATGCCTTACTTGTCGAGTACCATTTGCAGAGGTCAAAAATGGATGCTCGGTGTTTGAGTTTTTGTAGGTGACAGTAATCTGTATGCATGGACACAAAGCAGTTTTAAAAGGCGAGATATGACAGTGAGGCAGAAGGAAAATTGAGGTGGACGTTAACAGGCGAGAAAGTGATTTGTGCAAAGGATTTGATAATCAGTTGTCGAGAGAAAGAATTGGAACTTATATCGGTGCTTGAATTTATGATTTGTCTTCAAGTTCATGAGACGTGTTTGGGCTGCAGTTCGATGATCATTTTGATAGTTTTGTTCTGGTGTTTTCTGAAGAAGAATTTTAAACCGTTGTTGACATTTTACTTTATCACAACGTGGCTACTCTGCAATAATTCATATCGATTCTGTAAAAAATTTTCTTACTTTTACAATGAATTTTGTTTTCATTGAACTGGGATTTTTTAAGCAACATTTAAAGATGGATTTCTTTTAATGTAGAATTCATAGATTTAACTTTGAGCTTAATATAAAATTTTGTGAAGTTTAAGCATGATGTTGTAGGTTATTACGGAACGTCAATCGTTGTGGGGTTATTTTATGCCGAAACCATACATATGTTTTGTATATGATTGGTTTGTAGATTAATTGTTTTGTTGACGTTTTTGTGATACTTGCAAGCATTGTGTACACAAGAAGTGCAGTGGAATCACTGGTAGGTTGAGAGATGATAACCAGTTTGTGTGCAGGAAGTGTAAGACAATGGAGACAGATGAGAACTCAGATTTGGAGAAAGTATATTTGGATGGTGAAGCTGTTGAACTGGTACATACGTTTTGTTACCCGGGTAATACCATTGGAGCACAGGGAGGAGCTGGTGCTAGCAAGAGTTAAGAATGAGTGGAGTAAGTTCAGGGAACTTCTGCCATTATTAACCAGCAGAGTTTTACAACTGCTGACTAAAGGAAGAGTCTATCAGGCATGTGTATGCTGTGTGATAATGTATGGAAGTGAAATCTGGCCAATTTAGATTGAGGACATGTGTTGCATGGAGAGAAATGATATGAGAATGATACGATGGCTATGTAATGTGAGTCTTAAAGACAGGCCGAGATCTGATGATTCCAGAGGAAGATTAAATCTGGACAGTATAGGAAGATATGTGCAGAACAGGAGACTTTGATGATATGGCCACGTTGAAAGAATGGATGAGAGTTCTTGGATTAGATGTAGAACAGTTGAGGTAGCAGGGTCAGTTCACAAAGGAAGGGCAATGAAAACATATAAAGTCCTAGCCAGCAATAGCTAAGTTTGGAAGTCAATTTCTAAAAGTCGTCCAACACATGCCAGCATGTAAAACGGACATTAAACTGAATATGATTATGATAATAACTTTGAACTCGATATCAAATTTTATGAAGTGTAGGCATGATGCTGTTGGCTGGTTATTATGGAATGTCAACTGTCATAGAGTCATTTTATACCAAAATTGTACATTTTGTAAACAATTGGATTGTAGATTAGTTTGTTTTGTAGGTGTATCGTTTGTAAATTGTATATAAGAAATAGTTTCTATTTAACCCAAAGTTGGAGCGCTAACAGGTACTACCACTGGATCAGGCTGAACCTCCATGTAGAGGTTGCTAAAGCGTGCCTCGACACTCACTGAAGCTCCCAAAGTGCGGAAAGGGAGTGTTTGCCACTAGATGCAATTTTGTCATGCCCAGGATGGTGACATTGTTGTAGGCCAGAATTTTGAAGGTTTCCTTATTTATGATCCATGTGGCCCCTGGTTGAGAACAAAGTTGAGTTGTCAACATGAATCTGTGGCACAACGGATAAAAGTGCTAAGTAATAATCAGTTCTAAGTGACAGTCTTCTGAAGGTTAAAGGTTCAATCCTCAGTACAGGTGATACTAAGAATAAAATTAAGAATTATTTAAGATTTCTATTCGGTCCTGACTTATAGCAATCCACTCTTGTGGATTAAATAAAGGGTTTCGTTTGAAATTCCATACAAAATCCTGAGTTCGACCGGACACACCTGAAGTGCGGAGGTTACATTGGCCAAAACGTTGTGAGAATAGCATCCAAGACGAGAACAGTAGTCAGAATAATCCAAAGATGCTTGTCTGGATTTCTATGACAAATTTGGTCAAGATAAAAACAAAAACGGATATTTTTAAGATTTAATATGTGCGTTATAACGATGAAAATTTTATTTCAAATTTAAGGGTGACAGACCAAAGGAAGCCATTATTGACATGTGTGGACACATCTAAAAACTGCCATTTCAAAATCAAGCATGACAGACCAACAAAAAAGCCTTTTCAATTTTAAAAATTAAATGTTGGACACACAAAAATGCTATTTAAAAAATGAAGCGTTACAGACACACGAAAATGCTGTTTCAAAATTAAGTGTTACAGACCGACTGGCAGAGATGGTTGGACACATCTAAAAATTATAACGCCATTAAGACAAACAAAATCTTGTGTCTATCATTTACGATGCGATCTTCAATGTTCTTCACATATTCAAATGTTTGAAGCAAGAGTCACCATTCTTGGTCAGCCTATGGACAGATTCATTAAACATGACAAACTAATGTAAAACAAATAAGATTTAACAATCATAAGTCAAAACTGTCACTCAAATGATTTAAGTGACACACATCATTTTTTTCTAAAGTAAAGATATACAATGTCAAAGGTCATGTTTTAATGCCAATTGTATTCATCAAACACAAAGAACGAAAGAAAGATTTCAGATATTTTTCAGATGCATCCTCGCATCTCTAGGAGAGGCTTGGTCTGTCAGTCAATCACATTTTAGTTTCAAATAGCATTTGTTTCATTGATAAACACAGATTGAATGACATCATAATTTAGATACGTCCAAGCATCTCCATAACTGTCCACACGTATGCCTTGTAGATGATTGGTTTGTAGATTAATTTATTTTGTCGGAGTATATTTTGTGAACAAATGGTTTGTAAACGGTAGATTCTATTCACCCCACATCTGGGGCACTGACAGGTATTACCACTCAAAAGTGGACCTGGAATTAATGGCAACGCAAAACGTACAGATTCGTGCCTTGTGCCAGATGTAGCTTAATGTCATACCCAGAATCATTCATGGGGTTTCAAAGATGTCTCCATCGTAAACAGATTAGAAACCAGTAAGTAAGCTTTTAGACTAATACAAACAGCCGAAAGGGAGGGGGGCACTTATCATATTTTGCAGCGAGTAAGATCTGCATGGTGACCCTTGATCATCAGATGCAGAAATCAGCATCATTTTTTAAGATAAAATAACTTGCATTTATTAAAGAATGTATAAACACTGATAATTTTTTAAAAATTTGGATACTTCCCTTTTAATTAATAATTGTTTTTAATTAAAAGCGGGGTTTTTTCTGTAAAAGTCACAAATCCAAGATCAAGGTATAGGCTATAGCAACGCTGAAACACCCCCGACTTATCAAGAATCCTCAAATGTTTGTATTGTTCCCGTGTTATTTGAACAGGAGTTTTCCCCAAACTTTAGACCGTCGTGGAGATGATATTGTGCTATAAAGGAGTTTTTCAGTGAACATGCACATTTACAATGGATTTTGTATTCATTAGACTGAAATTTTTTTATGCAGTATTTAAAGATGGATTTCTTTTCATGTATAATTTATAGATTAACTTTGAGCTCTTTGAGAAAAAAGGAAAATTTCTCATTATTGACTTTTTTTATTTACATCATATCGATCCTTTCAGGTTATTTAATGCTGAATCCAGTTGTTGATAAAAGTTATGGTTCAAGTTTTTAATATTTTCAAATAATTATTCATGGAATTTGCTTTAAACTAGTTATATATTGAATACTGGTAGAAGTGCGAGAAAGGAGAGATCTTGTATGACTTAAGTCACATGCGAGAAGTGAGATAAGCCCTTGGTCTGCCTGCCGGCTTTAATTTCAGTCTTACCAGATGTGCTAATTGTAATCCCTCTCAACGCCCCCCCCCCCCCTGCACACACCCGGCCCAGATGGTGATTGGGTACATAAAAGCATGAACAACAAATACCATGGTTCATATTTTCTGAGTTCAGAAAAATAATAAAATGATTGAATCAGAATTTGTTTTTGTGGTTATTACAACTCAACAAGAAAACAAAAAGACGGCCAGCCTCTTTTTACGCAGAGACCGAATGCAACAGTTATTCATGATGCAAATGTATATGACCGGATGCAGTTTCATGTCATCCTACCCAGGTGAGACCCGGACAGGTATTACAACTCCAGGCCGAAGTAATGGAAACTAAAGAGTGACTCCATACTTCCAAACACTTCTAAATTGGGGTCTCGCCACCAAATTTCTCAGGAAGTTAAAAAAAAATACAGTAAAGATATTTCGTTCTCACCACTCCTAAGTAAAAAAGGATGTATATTATTTAGGAGTTCAAAAAATTAGTACATTAAATCAGAGGCTTTTAGACGCAACCATCACATATTTATGAAAGTTTTTGTCCATCATGCTTAAATTTGATATTGCGTTTTCATTGCTAACCATAAACATTAAATGGATGCATCTTAATATCCTTGTAAAAACAAGCCGTTTCTTTGCATGATGGTTACTGTTATCAAAGAGCATCAGATCCATACATCAAATTTGGAAAAAAAAAAAAAAAAAAAAAAAATCGCAAATTGAAGTTCAATCAAAATTTCGACCATGACTGAACTTTTCAATATCGAAGGTCAAGATCATATAACATGCGGGAATTTATTGGCTATAATATGAGCGGAGTAGCGTGACTTCCACCTTTTCTGTGCCCTTAACCGTTGATCTAGATATCTCAGAATTAAATCAGTTCTAAGTTATTTTGAAAAAGTTTGGTGATGATTGGTCAAGAATTGTGGATGCTCGGCCGCACACAAACAAACAATGACAAGCAAAAATCGATCGAAAACATAACCTCCTTGGCGGAAGTAACAAACGAAGAACAGAGAGTAACCAGTAATCATCAAGGTTTTATTATGCCATCTATTGGTATTCAAAGCGGTCTTTCTTGCACATAATATCCGATTGACAATGCAGATCCATGAAATGTTTATGCAACTGAACAAACCCTTGAAAACTATCACAGTCTAATAATACTCAACCAGGCAGTGACAATGAGTGGGTATAGGCTATGAAATATAGATTTTAATAAGTGCCGCTAAGACAGATATCTGTAATTGTGTTAAAAAACAAAAAAAAAGATAGCAGAAGAAAGGATGAACGGAACAACAAAACAAAGATATTGAGAGTGTACATATATGCTATTAACACTGCTGGTTTAGTAACATTAGACTGGGCTAATGTTTAGGAAAGCTGGAGAACATAATATTAGACTTTTGTAACTAAAGAAATAGTCTGATTTATATGTGAGCGGCACTCATATACTTCAAATGTGAGTAAGATCAGTCATCATCATCATCATCATCATCGGTTTAACGTCGGTTTTATATGTTGGCATGTGTTGGACGGCTTTAAGAAATTGACTTGCAAGTAACCTATCTCTAGCCAGATCTTTATTCATCCTTCATTTTTATAGTTTCCTACCATGTTTTCCTGTGCCTTCTCCTGTGAACTGACCCTACTACCTCAACTGTTCTACATCTACTAACACAAGAACTCTCATTCATTCTTTCAACGTGGCCATACCATCAGAGTCTACTCTTTTACAAACATCTTCCTATACTGTCCAGATTTAATCTTCCTCTAAGGTCATCAGAACTAAGCCTGTCATTAAGACTCACATTGCACATCCATCGTATCATTCTCATGTAATTTCATCACTGGAAAATGAGAATAGGATGCTCAACAAGTAGTGTTCCTTGTTTTCCATCCCCCCCCCCCCAAGTCAGGGTACAGTGAATACAAGGTTCAGCTGTACCATCGAAAGATTTACAAGAAATTTTTTTTTTTACAAAAGCCATGTGAATTATGGAGGCTTATGTAGCATGAACTGCTGATTTCGATTGAACCTTCTCAATTAGGATCCTGAACCTTGGAATAGTCTCCCAAACAAGGTAATAAATGCGCCAACATTGCAACAATTCAAGGTGAATCTGGACAGATGCTGGGCTACTATATCCTCTTCTGTGTAAATTTCTACCACTCTTTCCCTACATGGCAACTGAAGCAGGTTGTTTTATATTTTGCCAAATTAATTGAATGAACAAAAAAATGAAAGGGTTTTCTATTTTCTGAAATCATGCAGTAGGCACCCTAAGCAGTATTTAGTGAAGCAACGGTTGTATAATCTATCTCACACTTCTGACTCATCATCAAATAATTTTAAATCGACTGAAAGCAATGCCAGGATAAGCAGATAAGGGCTGGTGTTATTTTTAAGTTTTCCTTCTTCTAGATAAGTTACTTTACCATGGTATGGGAGTCTAGTCGACCTGACTGTTGGTTATATATTGGGTAGCCTTAGGTAGATCTGGGATTGGAAATAGCCGTTATGGATTTAAACTTGGTTAAATTTGACATCCATGAGAATAGTGTAGATGGAAACAGAAAGGAATCATGTGGACGATTAACAGGGAGGAGATTCTTTAGAACAGTAGCCAATTAAAAGAGAATTGGCGTGGATCAATAAAATTACCTCTTGAAACATTAGTCAGAGTAAGGCTCACACCCTGTCTCTCCTGAATAAACAGCATATGTATTTGGGATACAAATGCCTTTGTGTCAGTTAATTGTAATTAAGTACGATCAAGCCACACAAAGGACCCAGAAGGATCATCACCAGTTTTGCCCAGATCAAGTAAATATCTTTTGAAGTTCTTGAGAGAAGAAAAGGAAAGAGAGAGAGAGAGAGAGAGAGAGAGAGAAAGAGAGAAAGGAGAGAGAGAGAGAGAAAGAGGAGAAAGAGAGAGAGAGAGAGAGAGAGAAAGAGAGAGAGAAAGAGAGAAAGAGAGAAAGAGAGAGAGAAAGAGAGAGAGAAAGAGGAGAAAGAGAGAGAGAAAGAGAGAGAGAAAGAGAGAAAGAGAGAAAGAGAGAGAGAAAGAGAAGAGAGAAAGAGAGAGAGAAAGAGAGAAAGAGAGAGAGAAAGAGAGAAAAGAGAGAGAGAAAGAGAGAAAGAGAGAGAGAAAGAGAGAGAGA